>JAQZBX010025891.1:0-29260 GCA_029593785.1 Cabassous unicinctus | reverse complement strand
TTTTTTTTTTTTTACTTAAAAAAAGCTAATACACAGGAAGTGGAGGTGGATTAAGCAATTGGCTTCCTGCCTACCACATGGCATGTCCCTGATTCCGTTTCCAGTGCCTCCTGAAGAAGACAGTAAGCTGGCATGATGGGCAGATGTGGTAAGCTGATGCAACAAGAGACACAAGAAGAAAGAAGGTAAGGTAGCTTATCACATAAGCTACCTTCAGTCACTTCTAATACTGAAAACTGATTCTCTTTGAAGGAGGTTTTTTTGTGATACATGGGATATCTGAATTTTCTAATCAGTTGTCTCCAATTATTTGTCATAAAAGCAAATATAATGAAGTTTATACTTATTTCCCTATCCTATCTATTCAGTAAATACATTGGAGAATGAATATATTTAAATTTTTCTGCCATATTTAATATATACAAAATAATTTAAAATAAATTCTAGTATATAATTTTCAACTAAACTAACTTTTTTTTCAATACAAATATGGAAATGTCTGTCAACATGGGAAAGAAAAATGCAAACATGACAACCGCCATCCCAAAAAACAGAGTATCTACAACTGCAAACAAAACAGTTCCTCAAGATTGAGGAATGAACAAACTTAACAGTGAAATGCAACTATGGACTAAAGTAGACTTATTATTATTCTAGTAATGATAGAACTTGTAACATTGAAATAAAGGCAATGGCCATCTGAGGTTCAGAGGGGAAAGAGATGGGAAACTTGGTGTAGTATGGGACTTTTTTTTTTTTTTATAGTACTGGGACCAGGAAATGAACCTGGGACATTGTATGTGGGAAGAGAACTTCATCAAGTTTCTCTTTGATTCCTTTCAATATATACTTCAAATGTGTTAGTCTAATTTATTACTTTGATTTATGCAATCATTAATTCATAGTAAAGACAGTACTGAAAGATCCACCCTTTCTAATGGTCATGTTGTAACAGTGTCTGGGAGAGTCCATTCATCTGAGTTTACATTAAAGAATATTCAGTACTGAAATTCTCTCTCCATGGTAAAATATAAATTTCCTTTTAAGATGATAGTCTTATTATTAGTAAAGCTTTTCTGAATGATTTGGAGTCATACAAATCTTTATATATACATCCACATTGTTTTATGAATTATTCTGCAGCTAGTGTTTCATTTATTTAGACAAAGACTCAAACACAGATGCATATTTGCTTAAGTTCATGAAGTTAAGTGTCACACTATCGTTAGTTGGATATTAAACTCATCTGTATTTAATGGAGAACATAGTCTACATCTTATAAAGATCACTTTTCTATGTAATTAAAAATCATTCCTTATCACAAATAAGTGATCAAAATTTTAATTTTTATAGCAAAATGACCCCACATTACCGTGAAAGTTCCCTATATAGATGTTTTGTTTTATTACAAATCATTTTGTTGACAAGGAAAAAATGAGAGAAGACATAAAAACATAAAAAATGAGAGAGGGGACATTATCACTGAACCCACAGAAATAAGAGAGATTGTAGGAGGATATTATGACCAGCTGTATATCAAAAAACTAGAAAATGTAGGCAATATGGACAAATTCCTAGAAATACAGGAACCACCTGCATTGACTGTAAAAAAGTGTGTTACCAATGAGAAGTGAAGAGATTGAAACAGTCATCAAAAACCTCCAAAAGATGAAAAGCCTGGGACCAGATGGTTTTGCAGATGAATTCTACCAATCAATCAAAGATGAACTAATACCGATCTTGCCCAAGGTCTTCAAAAAATGGAACAGGAAAGAAAACTACCAAACTCATTCTATGAAGCCAACATCACCCTAAAACCAAAATGAGATAAAGATACTAAGAGAAAAGAAAATTTGAGACCAATATCTCTAATATATATATAGATGTGAAAATCCTCAATAAAAACTTGAAAACAGAATCCAAAAGAAAATTAAAAGAATTATATCCCCCAATCAAGTGGGTTTTATCCCAGGTATGCAAGGGTGGTTCAACACAAGAAAATCAACTAGTGTAATAAACCACATGATAAATTGAAGAAGAAAAATCACATGACCCTCTCGATTGATGAAGAAAAGGCATTTGACAAAATACATCACCCTTTCATGATAAGAACAATCCAAAAAATAGGAATAGAAGGAAGCTTTCTCAAAATGGTAAAGTGCATATAAGAAAAACCTACAGCTAGCATTGTATTCAATGGTGAAATACTGAAAGCTTTCCCACTGAGATAAGGAAAAGCTTGTGTGTGTGTGTGTGTGTGTGTGGAAACCAAAAAGCCAATAATCAGATTTATTTGGAAGGGTAAGGGGCCCAAAATAGCAACAACAAAAAAGTCTTAAAAAAAGAAGCACAAAGTTGAAGGACTATCACTTCCTGACTTTAAAGCATATTACTTAGATACGGTGGTAAAAACAGCATGGTACTCGCATAAGGACAGACAGCTGACCAATGGAACTGAATTGAGAACTCAGAAATTGACCTTCACATTTACAATCAAGTGATTTTTGACAAGGCCTTTAAGCCAACCGAGCTGGCCCAGGACAGTCTTTTCAACAAATGGTGCTGGGAAAACTGGAGAGCCATATCCAAAAGAAAGAAACAGAACCCCTATCTTACACCTTATACAAAAATTAACTCAAAATGGATCAAGAACTTAAATATAAAAACAAAAACCATAAATCTCCAAGAAGAAAATGTAGGAAAGCATTGTCAAGATCTTGTGATAGGCAGTAGTTTCTTAAACCTTATGCCCAAAGCATGAACAACAAAAGAAAAAAGTAGATAAATAGGACCTCCTCAAAATTCAACACTTTTGCACCTCAAAGGAGTTTGTCAAAATGGTGAAAAGGCAACCAACTCAATGGGAGACGTATTTGGTAACCATATATCTGATAGCGTTTAATATCCATGATATATAAGGAGATCATACAACTCAACAATAAAAAGGCAAAGTATCCAATTAAAAAATGGGCAAAAGACTTGAAAAGACAACTGTCCAAAGAAGAAATACAAATGGTGAAGAAACACATGAAAAAATGTTCAACACCACTAGTGATTAGGGAAATGAGAAGCAAAACTACAATGAGATATCATTTCATACCTATTAGACTGGCCACTGTTAAAAAGTCAGAACACTGTAAATGTTGGAGAGGATGTGGAGAGATAGGAATGCTTATTCACTGTTGGTTGGAATGTAGAATGGTACAGCCACTGTGGAGGACTGTTGGGCAGTTCCTAATGAAGTTGAATATAGACTTGCTGTGGGACCGAGGCATACCATTGCTAGGTATAAACCCAGGAAAACTGAGAGCAGTGACATGAATAGACATCTGCACACCAATGTTCATAGCAACATTATTCACCATAGCTAAAAGCTGGAAACCACCCAGTTGTCCATCAACTGATGAATGAATAAACAAAGTGTGAAGCATAAACACAATGGAATATTATACAGTGGTAAGAAGAAATGAAGTCATGAAACCTATGAAAACATGGATGAACCTGGAGGACATTATGTTGTGTGAAGCAGGCTAGACACAAAAGGGCAAATACTGTATTATTGAGCTATTATGAAACAAATATATTATGTAACCCCATGGAAATAATAATTAGAATATAGCTCACTGGAAAATAGAATGAGGTTAGAGAATGGAAAGCTAAGGGTTAATCCGTGCAGAAGTAGTTAAAAGGTTTTTTGCAAATCTTTGGAAATGAATGGAAATGGTGAGAGCACATCATGGTGTTTATGAATAGCAGAGCTATTATATGATAACAGTTGAAAGGAAAGTCTAAGGACATGTATTTTACTTGAAGGAAAGTTTAAAACTGTAGCATCGGCTTGTATAAGATAGTAAAACCTCATGTAAAGCATAAATATAGGTGATATTCATAATATGATTGTTTCTACAAAATGTAAATACAAATATGCTAGAGAAAAGGAAAAAGAATAGCAGCTATTTATGGCAGGAGAAGCAAAGAGAGACTCAGAGGTGAATTTAATTTATGTTTATTTTTATTATTATCATTGGAATAATGTAAGTGCTCTAAGAATGAATGAAGTGATGAATCCATGACTATATGATTACGTTGAATACCACTGACTGTACATTTTGGATGGATTTAGGTTCTATTAATATGTATTAGTAAAATTGATTTGTTAAAAAAAAATACAATGAGATATTTCACTCCTTGTTGAATGGCCAATATTTTAAAAATCAGGAAACTACCAGTGCTGAAGAAATTTGGTGAAAAGTTCCACTCCTTCACTGTTGTTGGAAATGTGGTATGGTGTAGCCTTTGTGGAAGACAGTTTGACGGTTCCTCAGGAAGCTATATATAGACCTGGCATATGATCCAGCAAACCTGAAGGAATATATTCAGACTTGCTAAAGCAAGGATGCAAACTCATATTCGTGCAGCAACTTCCATAACAGTATTATTCACAGTTGCTAAAATATGGGGAAAAGAAACACCCCAAGTGTCCATCAACCAATGAATGGATTTAAAAAATCTGGTATATATATAAGATGCAATACTATTCAGCTTTAAGAGCAAATGAATTGAAGAGCAGATGCAGCTCAAGCGGTTTAGCACCTTCTTCCCACATGGGAGGTCCCTGGTTTGGTCCCCAGTGCCTCCTAAAAACAACAACTAAAAATAACAAATGACAGGAAAACAAAGGAAAAACCAACTCAGTGGAGCCTATGTGGTTCAGTGGTTGAGCGCCAGCTTCCTACATACAAGGTGTAGGATTCAATCCTCAGCACAATGTCTAAAAAAAAAAAAAAGAATAAATGAATTGGTTAAGTATACGACAATAGGAATGAACCTTGAAGACATTATGTTGGGTGAAATAAACCAGAAAACAAAGAAGAAATATTCTATGATACCACTAATATGAAATAAATAAAATGAGTAAACATATGGAGTTAAAAACCTAGAGTATAGGTTACTAGAATGAGGAGCTGAGGTTTAATATATGTAGAATATTTAATAATGTTGCCTTTAAAGGTATAAAAATATATAGAGTAGATGGTAGGACATTATACTGTGTAAAACTATCATTGCTGATTTAGAAATGTGATTGTGGCTGAAAGGGTAGTCTAGGGCCATAAATGTCAGTTAAAAAAAAACAGAAGTAAACTAGGTCCTTATAACATAGTGAACTCAGTGGTAGACAAGGATTGTGGTTAATAGTACATATAAAAGAATGATCCTTTATGAGGTAGAACACATGTTTGTCTGTATTACACGTTATTAGGAATATGGTGATACATTGGAAAATGGAACTAATGTAACTTATGGATGATAGTTAATGGTAATATTTTAATATACTTGCATCAGTGACAAAGAAGGTACTATATCAATGTCAAGGGTTAACAACAGGGTAAATAGGATTTTTATATAGAGTGTAGGAATTTTGTTTTGGAATGATGAAAGCATTCTAGAAATGACAGCACATTTCTGTGATGAAACAGAGCCACTGAGAGTCCACTTTGTATGGATTATTCAAAGCACGGGACTGCATAACACAGACAACTCCCCGGTGGATTATGAATTGTGGCTAACTGTACAAACATGAGAACGTTCTCTCATGAACTATAACATATGTACAAGACATGGTTTTAATTGTAGCATAGTTTATGGAAAACTACATCAAATATAAGCTATAAACTATAAGTAGTAGTAATATTTTCTTGATGTTCTTTCATCATTTGTAACAAATTTTGCACAACAAGCAAGGTGCTGGTGGTGTGGTAATGAATGGGAGTCCTGTATGTTAGGCATAATTGTTTTGTAAGCTCACAACTTTTCTGATTAAATAATAAAAATAAAAATATATATATTATAAAACCCTAGTAATAAAAACAGAATGATAATGGCACAAGGGCAGACATACAGACTAGTAGAATTGAATTGAGATCTTAGAAATCCAATCTTACTTTCATGGCAACTGATTTTTGACAAGCAAAACCACTCCACTGGTATAGAAATGTACCTTCAATAAATAGTGCCAGGAAATTGGCATCTCCATTTACTGAAAAAAAGAAATATCCTTACCTTGAATAAAACTTTATAAAAATATAAAGTCAAAATGGATTAAACCTAAATATAAATATAAATATATAAATATAAATATAAACACAATGGACTATTAATTCATCTGTAAGAAGCAATGAACTCCTCATACATGTGACAACAGGGACGATTGTGGAAGACATCAAGTTGAATGAAATAAGACAAATGCAAAAGGACAAATATTGTATGATCTCATTGATTTGAACAATTAGAATAAGCAAACTCATGGGAGACAGAATATAGCATATAGGTTATTAGGTGATGCAGTGGGGATAAGGAAGGTGACATTAAGGCTTAAAATATACAAGGTACTTATTTGGAATGATGGGAAATGTTTTGGTAATGGGTGGTGGTGACAGTAGCACAACATTGTGGAAGTAAATACTGGCACTGAAATATATATCTGAATTTGATTAGAAGAGGAAATGTTAGACTGTATGTATGGTAACATAATAAAAAAATTCAAAAATCCATGGAACTACACTACACAGTGAACCCTTAATTAAACCATTGGCTATAGTTAACGCTACAATTATGAAAATGTGCTATCAGCAATTGTAACAAATGTTCTATTCCAATGCAAGTCATTAATATTAGGGTGGCACATGGAGATCTTGTATTTTATGCATTGTTCTGTAAACACACTTCTCTAATAAAGAAAAAAAATGAAAAAAATAATAGTAAAAAAAATCCTAAAATATACTAATGTAAAAATTGAGTTTCACATGAATTAGTATTTTAATGAACTAGTGACCTCCACATGAAAATGAAAGTTTCCCAAAACTTAATGACTTTTCTGATAGGATTGTTGGTGATTGTAGCATTTTGGCGGTTTGATATAGTTATGAATTCCAAAAACAGATATTGGATTATGCTTCTAAACTGGTATGTTCATGTGGGCATGATTAAGCTATGATTAGGGATTTGATTGAGCCACATCAGTAGGGTGTTGAGCCCTGCCCCTTGGTGAATGGGGTCTCAAAGATAAAAGACATGGCAAAGACAGAGTTGGAATTTTTTGAGTTGGAGTTCTGAAGCTGAGTTTTAATGCTGGAGTCTGGGGAAGCAAGCACAGAGAGGAGCTTTGTCATGGGGAAGGAGAGAAGGCCCCTAGAAGAGATGAGCCATTCACCTGATAGGCTACAGTTGACCTTGCAGAGGAAACAGAAGAGCTGAGCCTGGAAAGAAACAGATCCCCGGGAAGACAGAAGCCTGAACCCGGCAAACATCAGCAGCTGTCTTGCTCCAACACATGCCAACGGACTTTGGTGAAGGAAAAAACTTATGCTTTATGGCTTGGTAACTGTAAGCTTCTACCCCAAATAAATACCCTTTATAAAGACCAACAGATTTCTGGTATTTTGCATCAACATATCTTTGGCTGACCAATACAGTGATATTAGTAAATTTGAATTATTTGGTATTATACAATGAATTATGTCATATTTGGATGATGTGCTACACTCTGTGAGCCAATATTTTCCAGATGAAACTTTATGTATAAAATAATCCATGTGTAAAGGACCCACTCAAATGCCTATATATATCAATGCATCTAAATGCAACAGAATATGAAAAGTTCATTTTATGGTTGCAGATTATAAATTGAAAGACTTTAAAAAACATCATTTGTTGAATTTTGTTTTACAATCCCAAAAGTATAATATTGGTTATCTGGAAGTGCTACTCATATACTCCTTTCCTGTAGTAACCATTTTTTTTTTTTAAAGATTCTTGTGTTAGTCAGTCAAAGGGGTGCTGATGCAAAATACCAGAAATTTGTTGACTTTTATAAAGGGTATTCATTTGGGGTAGAAGCTTACAGTCAGAAGACCATAAAGCATAATTTACTTCGTTCACCAAAGTCTTTTGCCATGTTTTGGAGCAAAATGGCTGCTGGTCTCTGCAAGGGTTCAGCTTCCCTCTTCCTCTTAAGGCTCCATAGTTGCAGTTTCTTCAGGATTTATTTCCCTCCCCAGGGCTCAATTCTTTCCAGGCTCAGCTGCTCTGTTCTCTCCACAAGACCAACTGTAGACTATCAGGTGAACAGTTTGTCTCTTTTCCCACATCCCCTGCTGGGTCTAACAAACCCTTCTCTCCTTCCTCACATATCTGCTTCATTGTGTATTTACTTTCCAGGGCTCCAACATTAAAACTACTGCCTCCCTTCTATGTGGTGCTGTTTCTCTTTGAATCCCCACCCACCAAGGAGCAGGGACTCAATGTCCTTTTGACGTGGCCCAATCAGAGCCTTAATCTTTTAATCAAGTAAATCTGCAACCTCTGAATCCAATATAATCTAATATACCCAGAGGAACACACGAGTTTACAAACATAATCCAATATCTATTTTTGGAAATCATAAACAATATTAAACTGCTATAATTCCTTTTGTGTGAAGCCATATTTTCTTCATATTCTTTAACTAAAAAATCATGCTGCAAAAGTTTGAAAGAAAAAAATAATTTGAGAATTCAGATGTGTTCTAATAATCCAGACATTAAAGAGAATTTCATAATGTAAAAGAGGATTTCTGCCTCAAAATATTTGACTGTTTATCCCCACTCACCAAACTTCCTAGCTGAATTCTATGACTATGTTGTTATCCTGTAGTGGTAAGTAGAGACTTCTGCTTTTGAGACTTCGTTTCCAAGATTTCCTTGGAGCTACTTAGCCTCTCCAGAATTATACTTCTTTCCAGATTGGCAGTCATTAATGAAAGTTTCAGAATAACTGTTAATTGTCTTCTACTAAGAATGTCTTATGAGGGGTAAATTTGACAGTCTAAATGCAACTTAACCTTATTGCTCACACTCCATGTGGAAGGGGCTATTCAATCCAGTTTCAGTGAATAAGTATCACTCTGTACTAAACCTTTTTTTAAAAGTTTCTTTAAATTTTAAAATTTATTCTTCAATGATGCTTTTACTTATTCATTTATTTTCAGTTTAGTAGTTACTGGTCAATTATTGGTTTATAATTTTTTAGTTAAATTTAAACTGCATATGAATTTCCTCAATGCCATAATTTTAGTCTAAATCTTCAGAAAATGTATTTTTTAGGGGTAACACAGTTTTATGGATTTTCTATATGTAAATAAATTACATTTACAATCTGATACAAAATTAAGAATTTATTGAATCTTCTGTGAATTGGGAAACATTATTTAATATTTCTTTTGTTAAGTTTAACAACAAAAAAATATTTTTTCAAGGAAACACCACTAAAAATTTAATTAATCTCAAGTGAATAAGGAAGGATTCTTACAAAGCAGCTGTTGCAGGAAAGCTGGCCTCTTGAGATTGACCTTGATAGGGCTTATGAGAGGTAAGACCCATATGTGTCCTTTCTAAAGAAAAAACATTTTATAAAGAATCCAGAAGTAGATTGGTTATTAAAAGTGTGTCTAACTGAGATGAGACTCCATGAATTTTATTGGTGAAGGAATTGGCAGGATCACAAATTTTGCCAATCATTTAAATATTTCAAAAGATATACTCATGTTAGGGAAGATCTCTTATCTCATCTTTCAGGTATATTTGTATATTATATTTGATTTGTTTATTTGATATTATGAATGAATAACTCCCTGAAACAGCACTGATATGCCTTAAGATTATTTGCATGCTTAATTATAACATCCTTATATGACATATTTTAGCTCATAAAGCAGGCTGAATTTTTTTCTGATTTAAATGTTATTCATGTTTTAAAATGGTACCTGAAGATCTGCTTGTGAATACACAGTTTGACTGAAAAGACTGGAAGTATATTGATACAAAAAATCCTTGAAATTGAAGTACTGGAAGAAAAAAGAATGAGATATTTCTAGAGCTAGCTTCTAAATGAGAGCGAAAAAATTTACAGGCAAATGAAAGTTAAAAATGTAAATAAAAATAGTCATTTAAACATCCAATAAATGTAAAGATTTTCAATATACTTTTTACAATGAACAATTTCTGATATTTATTTGCTTGATTTTTACAATGCAGCATTGCTCTATGCTGATCATTTTAATGTGATATTGTTTAACACTTTTTAACAAGAGATAAAGAATTAGTAAACATACTCTGTATTATTGTCCACATTTTAAAATTGTGAAGTAAATACTTTCTAAATATCCAAGAGGGTGAAGTAGCAAGATGGCATCAGTTTAAGCAGGCACTCACAATCTTTCTCAGAAAAAAAGGCTGAGTGGAAGCAAGATCCTGCCCTAATGAGCTGTTTTGGGAACCCACACATCAGGAGGCTTCAGGGCATTGATCTGAAGGGAGCTAGACAAAGATAAATTGCTCAAGGCAAAATTGTGAGTTTCTCACCCTGTGGTTGGAAACTGCAGATAGCTATGACCCAACCTCAAGGCAAAAATCTCCTGTGAGCCCTGACTCCCACTGGCCACCCAGTGGGAAGAAGCATTCTCTGAGAGTGGGAGGGTTCTGGTGAAGAGTGGAGAGGGTGTCCTTTCTGTTAGTTTTGTTGCCTGTACCCTCTTTAAGCTTTGAGGAACAGCAGGTTTGAGGTGGCACCAGGAAGAGGGAAGATGTGAATCTACTGAGGAAGGCTGATTTACCTAACCCTGGAACAGAGAAACTTGGCCTGTGCTGAAAACTCTCAAAATTTCAACTCGCCCAAGGGAGTGGGCAGTAGAAAGTGCTTAATAATCTTCCAAGAACCTATTTAGGGTCCGCTAGGAGGAGGGGGTGTCTGGGAGCAGGTTGAGAGTCTTTTCTCTCACATGAGTTCAGATACCAGGGTCCCATTTGAATTTCAGAAGGGAACTCAACCTGACATGGAAAGGTAAGTGGGTATCTGCTCACACAGGCTATTGCATCCTGCCACCCTGGGAGAGAAAACAAGAATACAAAGGGGGCAGAGACAGACAGGCTCCTAATCAGCAGGAATCTACCCAACTGCAAAAAGTCAAACCTGCCAGAGGGAAAGTGACAGGATAGCTTTCTGAAGAGCTAACAGACTGAATGAGAAAATTTAGCTCAGTGGAAGAGTTTCTGCCTAGAATATAGAAGGTCCCTACTTCAAGTCCTGTCTCCTCTTAGAGCAGTGATACACCAGGATATCAAACATCCAGCTGATACTTTAGGAAAGGGAGAACATACAAATTACTTTTTTATTAGCATCCCTTGGGTCTCTTGTTTTTTCTTTAAAAAGGTTACTTTTAAAAAAATTAAATTAGTTTACTTGCTAAAACCCACTGCAAAACATGCAGAGGGCAGGCTGCAGGGTAAATGATTGATGGATACTGGAAGCCTGAGAAGCTCCTCACGTGCCTAAGAGGTAAGGCTGTTTTTCCTAATTGTGTGTTTGACTGCTTGCTTGTGTGTGTTTGTTTGTTTTCTTTCCTCTTTCTTCCTTCCATTTTTCTTTCTTTCTTTCTTTTTAAATTAAATTCTGCTGGCATGTTTCTTGTTTGCTGTGTTCCCTCTTCCTTGATTTCCCCTTTTCTTTGTATACTGATTTTGTCTACCAACGCTGTCTCTTTTCCATCCTTCATCTTTTATCTTCTGCTTTCTATTGTTGTTCTTACAATCCACCTCTTTTTGTTTACTCCTCAATTTTTCTGATTTTTATTTCTATCTCATTTATCCCATTTTCTTTCTTTTATTAACTTTTTTTTGGTCTATTCTTTTCTCTTTCCCCCTCTCCTCATCATTCTGGCCTTTTAATTCACTCTATATATTTTTCTCTATTTGGTTTCCTGTTTCATTTTTGGCGCCCCTCTTTTTTATTCTTGTTACTCTACACAGCTTACATGAGTTAAATATTCATTTTCCAAGTCTTTTATGGTTCCTCTTATAACTTTTAGTATTATTATTACTATTACCCTTCTTCTTTTCTTATCTTTTTCACTTTCTCTGGCCTTAATCTTTTTCCTTCAAGGGAACATAAGCAAGAGCAAGAAAATAGAATAAAAGGAACAAAGTGTCAAAGAAAA
The DNA here is from genome assembly GCA_029593785.1 of Cabassous unicinctus. Taxonomy (NCBI): domain Eukaryota; kingdom Metazoa; phylum Chordata; class Mammalia; order Cingulata; family Chlamyphoridae; genus Cabassous; species Cabassous unicinctus. The sequence goes on along the minus strand of JAQZBX010025891.1, from coordinate 17,232 downwards.
AACTTAACACACACATGAAAACAGCAACTAAATAAAAGCCCAAAGTAGAGAGAGAAGTTAATCAATTGAATAAACTCATCAAGCTAAAAAGATGACCAGACAACAAAAAAATTGCAAACCATACTAAGAAACAGAAAGAAATGGCTCAGTCCAATGAACAAACTAAAAAACAGGAAGAGATCCAGAACATTGAATAACTACTCAAAGCTGTCCAAACAAATATCATGGACCAACTTAATGAAATGAAGAAAGAGATTAAGGATATTAAGAAGACACTGGGAGAACATACCAAAGGAACTATAAACATACATAAAAATATAATAAATATGATGGTGATGAATGGCAAAAACCATGAAATAAAAAATACACTGGAAGCACATAACAGCAGATTTGAACAGACAGAGGAAAGAATTAGCAATATGGAAGACAGTAAATCTGAAATCAATCAGATAATAGAACACATAGATTAAAAGATAGAAAAAATTCAGCAGGGACATAGGGATTTAAATGACAATACAAAACACACAAACGTATACATTATAGGCATCCCAGAGGGAGAAGAGAAGAGAATTGGGACAGAAGGTGTGTTGGAGGAAATAATGGCTGAAAACTTCCCAACCTTACTAAGGGAGATGGATGTACATGTACAGGAAGCACAGCACACCATAAACAGTATACATCCAACAGGCCTCCTCTATGACATACACTCATCAAGACAAAGAAAAAATACTGAAAGCAGCAAGAGAAAAGAGAACCATTACATACAAGGGAACCTCAATAAGATTAAGTGCTGATTTCTTATCTGAAACCATGGAGGAAAGAAGGCAATGCTATGACATAGTTAAGGTACTGAAAGAAAAAAACTTCCAGGCAAGATTCTCTATTTAGCACAGCTGGCTTTCAAAAGTAATGGAGAGTTCAAAATAGTCACAGACAAACAGAAATTAAGATAGTATGCCAATAAGAAACCTGCCTTTCCAGAAATACTAAAGGGAGTTGTGCAGGTTAAAAGGAAAAAGTCAGGAGAGAGAGAGTTGGAGGAGACTGTAAGAAGAACTAAAAAGATGTGAAGAAAAATAAAAACAATATATGACATACATAAACCCAAAGAAATTATAGCTAATGTAAGTAATTCCATTAGAGTAATAACATTGAATGTTAATGGATTTTACTCAGCAGTCAAGAGGCACAAAATGGCAGAATGGATAAAGAAGCATGGCCCATCTATATATTGTCTACAAGAAATGCATGTTAGACCCAGGGATTCAAGAAGGCTGAAAGTGAATGGCTGGAAAACAATCTTACAAGAAAGCAATAAGCAAAAAAGGGCAGGAGTACATATTCTAATATTGGACAAAATAGACTTCAAATGCAAAACTATTGTAAGAGACAAAGAAGGACACTTATTAGTAAAAGGTGTATTCTTTCAAGAAGAAAGAACAATCATAAACATTTATGCATCTAACTGGGATGCCTCAAAATACATGAGGCAAACACTGGGAAAACTAAGTGGAGAAGTAGATACCTCTACAATTGTAGTGGGGGACTTTAATACACCATTATCACCATTAGACAGAACTTCTTGACTGAGAATCAATAAAGAAATAAAGACTATGAATAACACATTATAAGATCTGGAACTAACAGACATATACAGAACACTACACCCAAATGCAGTGGGATATATATTCTTCTCAAGTGAATATGCATCATTCTCCAAGAAAGACGACATGCTAGGCCCCAGAAAAATGCTCAAGGAATTCAGAAAGATTGGAATTATACAAAATAATTTCTCTGATCACAATGAATGGAGCTGGAAATCAGTAAGTGTCAGAGAACCAGATAAGGCACAAAGATATGGAAGTTAAACAACACACTCTTAGACAAACAGTGGATCAAGAAGGAAATCACAAAAGAAATCAGTAACTACCTTGAAACGAATGAAAATGACAACACAAAATATCAAAACTTATGGGATGCAGCAAAATCTGTACTGAGAGGGAAATTCATAGCCATAAATGCATATATCAGAAAGGAAGAATGAGCTAAAATCAAAGATCTAACTGCATACCTGGAGGAATTAGAAAAAGAACAACAAACTAACCCAAAGGAAGTAGAAAGAAGGAAATAACAAAAATTAGAGCAGAACTAAATGAAATAGAAAATAAGAAAGCGTTAAAAAAAAGAAAACTGAAAGATGGTTCTTAGAGAAGATCAATAAAATTGACAAACCCTTACCTTGACTAAGAAAGAAAAAAGAGAGAAGATGCAGATACACAAAATAAGAAATAAGGAAGGGGATATCACCACTAAATATTCAAGAAGTTAGAAAAACATAGGGGCAAAAGGCTGAACTCTCTCTTGTGGCCAAATATATTCATTTAACCAACATATTACATTTTGAAGAATATATGTGGTAAATTTGCCATAGTGAAACTTGAGAATTTCTATAGACTGAGGGAAAAAATGCAATGTGAAGAGATGGAAATTAGGAAGGATACTTTAATCATCAAGTGTTAATGTATATTTCTGATAAAGCAAATATTAAAAAAAAAATACAAGCTACAGTTTTAAGTGTGGGTCAATTCAGTAATGTGTACCATTGGTGAATTTTATGAGCTGAATCACTGCTTTTGTAGTTAATAAAATTATCTGCCTCATGAAATGGAAAAATGAGGATATTACAAGAAAACACATATAATAGAAAGACTATTATAGAAATCAATTTGGACAAAATATTTTCAACACAATAGAAATCCATCTGGATACTCAACAAGCAAATCAACATTATTATTATTTATTAAAATCATTGTTAAAATTGTAAAATATCTTTGTAAAGTCAAAGGGATTATATATAAATAAAATATTAATAAAATGCATAGTCTATATTTTTATACTTATAGTCTTTAATTCTATATTTCCCACAAATGAAAATTAAATAGTACTAAAAATCCACTTTAACATAACTAGATTTATCATTAAAATAATAATAAGAAATGAGATACCTTTAAGCTGTGAAATGCTTCAGGAAAGTACAATTAAATAAGTTAAAGTTAGCACAATTATTTATGAATGAGGAGTTTACTGCAACCTAGAAAGGCATAATGTGGGAGAACTGGAAAGTATGTTAACACTTCATTAAATATTGGAATCCATGCCTGATGATGAAAGGTTGCTTTGTGGAGGAGTAATGGCAGGTGGAATGCTTTTCTCAGATACTGTGTGCAGGAGAGAAGGTTAACTAGAATGACAGCAAAGGAACTCTGGATTCATACTGCCATGAAGAAAATGGAATGATTAGATCCTTATTCAAATATAATTGTTATGGAAATTGCTATAGAGGAGGAAAGAAAAGACTCATCTGCATTTCTTATTTAAAAAAGTAAAATTAAAGAAAGGTGAGGAATTATATGCAGTCTCATTTGGAATAAAAAAATTCTCAGAAAATCCTCAGAACTATTCATTGACTTTATTACAAAAAAAAAAAAATCTGTCTTTCTGTCATAAATGGGGTGATATCAGAAGTCATCCAAGTTCCCTGGTACATGAGGAGAATCATTAACTGCTGTGCAGTTTTCAAACCATGGGCAGATATAGAAGCTTTATTAGAGAGCATGTCCTATTTATCATTTGGTTATAGAAAAAGAGGAAATAATAACTGAATGTGTTCAAGCAGAGTTTTAAAATGTATTTAAATAAATATTGGAAATGTGGCTGAAAGATTGAATGTGGCTGGACCTTGATCTCATACTAAATACATTTATTTGGCATGATTATTTTATCCTGTGAATGCTGAAGTATACAGGTCCAAGATGAAAATGGAAATATGTGCATTGATTGATTTTTAAAGACTGCCATTTGTTGATATCCTGTATCTTGACTTCCAGGTTAGAAGCTGTAGCAGTTTGGCAGTTTGATATAATTATGAATTCCAAAAACAGATATTGGATTATGCTTGTAAACAGGTCTGTTAATCTGGGCATGATTAAGGTATGATTAGGGCATTGACTGGGCCACATCAGTAGGGCATTGAGCCCCACCCCTTGCTGGGTGGGGAATCAAATATAAATGGCATGGCAAAGGACAGAGTTGAAGTAGTTTTGAGTTGGAGTTCTGATATTCAAGTTTTGATGCTGGAGACTGGGGAGGCCAGTAGATGGAGGAGCTTGGTCATGAGGAAGGAGAGAAGGCCCCAGGATAGAGATGAGCCATTTACCTGAGATCCTACAGCTGACCTTGTGGAGCTAGCAGGGGAGCAGAGCCCAGAGATAAGCAAGCCCTGGGGAGAGAGGAACCCAGGAAGACTGAACCCTCACAGACCTCAGCAGACATCTTGCTCCAACATGTGGCAATAGACATTAGTGAGGGAAGTAACTTATGCTTTATGGCTTGGTAACTGTGGACTTCTACCCCAAATTAATACCCTTTATAAAGAACAACAGATTGCTGGTATTTTGCATGAACACCCCTTTGGCTGACTAATACAGAAGCCTTTCCTTAATGTCAAAGTTTGCATATTATTTGGCAACCTTGTGGACATTCTTTATTTTGTTTTTGTGTTTTCTTTAAATTTTATACTTTGACTCCCAGGGAGACTAGCATGTAACAAGAAATAAGCAACTTCACCATCATCACACAATTCATCCTCATGGATATCTTAAGCTCCTGGGATCTGCAAGTTGTGCAAGGTCTGCTGTTCTTAGTGATTTATCTGGTCACCTTGACTGGGAATCTTTGACTATTATTGTCATAGTGACCAACACACATCTACATTCTCCAATGTATTTTTTCATAGGCAATTTACCTCTAATAGATCTTTGGTACATTTCAGTTACTGTTTCCAAATTTGTTGTGAATTCTTGTAGAGAGATAAACCAATATCTCTCACAGCATGTGATCCTCAAATATTCCTGTTTATCCTCTTTGGAACCACAAACTTGGCCTTCCTTGTGGGGATGTCCTATGATTGCTATGTTGCCAATGGCCACCCTCTGCACTATGGACTCACCATCATGCCACATATGTGCACACAGGCAGCTGGTGTCTCATGGGCAATTGGGTTAGTCAATTCTGCCATCAACACAGGCACTATATTCAAGTGTTCCTTCACAGGGTTAAATGTGATTTATCAATATTTCTGTGAATACAAAAATTTTGAGATCTCCTCTTTAGATGTTTGGTTTTCTGAGTTTGTGATCCTAGCTATGAATGTATGCATGGGCTTAATACGTTCTGTTTTATTAATATATCATGCATTCTTATATTTTCAATGGTTAGCATGCATTCCAAGGAAGCCCATAATAAACTCTTATTCACCTGCACTCCACACTTGGCAGTTCAACTAATATATCCAATTTCTGGATTTATTGCTGTCTTAGATGCTTGCAGATAAAGCATCTCTTAACAATCTGCTCACAGGCATGTTCTACAACATGGTGACCCCATTCATAAACCCCCTCATCTATAGTATCTGGAACAGAGAGATTAACACTGCTCTAGGCAGAATGTTCAACAGATGTTTAGAGTTTCCAAACAGGGTTATCTGTGATTAAAAAATACGTAAAAACAAAATTTGAAAGGAATGTCATTTATATTTGATGTACATTTTTAGGTTTATATCTTTCTTTGTAAAATATCTAGAGTTATCTTGTCTAGTTATATTTGCTATTTACATGTGGCAGTCAGCTATATATCTCTGTGTCATAGTTTTTCATTCCTTTCTCTTTCTCTATATAAGGATATGTGTATATATCCTTATTCTATATTGTGTAACTCATGTATTCTTCTTGAAAAGGGTTTCTATATTGTCAAAATGTTTTGGAAAATGATTATGATGGTTTAGAGGTAAAACAATGTATGGCATTATATAAGACCATGCCTTATATTGTGGGAATGTAGAATGATACAGCCTCTGTGGAGAACTGTTTGGTAGTTCCTAAAGAAATTGAATATAGATTTGCCACATGACCAGGCAATACCACTACTGAGTATATGCCCAGAATAACTGAGAGCAGTGACACCAACAGACATCTGTACACCAATGTTCATAGCAACAATATTCATTATTTCAAAAACATGGAAACAACCCAGGTGTCCATCAACTGATGAAAGGATTAACAGATTGTGTTGTATACACATGATGGAATATTATGCAGCTCTAAGAAGAAATGATATAGTAAAGCATATGAAAACCTGGATAAACCTGGAGGACATTATTCTGAATGAAGCAAGCCAGCACAAAAGGAAAAACACTGTATGTTTTTGCTACTATGAACTAAATATATTGTGTAAGCTTATGGAGTTAACTTGAATATGGATCAGAAGAAAATAAAATGAGAGGAGATAAGGGAGAGATGATGATTAATCTTTGCAGAAATGATTAAAAGTTTATTTGTCAATATTTGGAAATGAATAGAAATAGTGAAATCACATCATAGTGTTTGTAACTAGCAGAGCTATTATAGGTATGATAGTGGTTGAAATGGAACATCTAAGGTCATATATATTACTAGAAGGAAAGCTGAAAACTGTAACATGAGACCTCATGTAAAATATGAATATGGGTGCTATTGCATATCTGAGACTGTTTTTGCAAAATATAAATACAGATAAACTAGATTGACAGAAACAGAACAGCAGCTATGTACGGCAGGGGAAGCACAGAGAGATTGAGAGGTGATGAGTTTTTTGCTTTTTGGTTTGTTTGGTTGTTTACTGTTATTATTTTTGAAATAATGAAAATTCTCTAATAATGATTGAAGTGATTAATGCACAACTATGTGATTAGACCAAATATCATGGATTTTATACTTGGATGAATTGTATGCTTTATTATTATGTATCAATAAAATTGATTGGCAATGATTGATTAAAACTATCTTTCCCAATGTCTGTTTGAGATGCTTAGAATCTTGCCAAACTTCTTTCTTCTCTGTCAATTCATTCTCTTCCTTCTTTTCTTTTCTTTCATGACAAAGATCACCATAGTTCCCACTCCCAGACCAGTCTTTCATCCCCTCCCTCCCTTTGGTACTTTTAACAATGTTCCTTTTTATTTCATTATTAAAGCTGTGCATTTATAGAACAATCATGCAGAAATTAAAGGATTCCTCTATACCACCCTATTATTAACACTTTGAATTGGTATGGGATTTTTGTTATAATTGCTGAAAGGACATTTTTAGTACTGTACTATTAATTATAGTCCATAGGATAGCTTAGGGTTCACTGTGTAATGCAGTTCATGAATTTTTTTAAAGTTTTTTATCCTTGTTTTTGCCATATATACAATCTAACATTTCCCTTTTTATAAGGAGTTTCATTGAGATATATTTACACACCATACAATCCATCCAAGTGTACAACGAATGGCTCTCAGTATAATTACAGGGTTGTACATGCATAACCACAATTAATTTTAGAAAATATTCACTACCCCAAAAAGAAAATAAACTATATGATTTAACTGTAACCTCTCAATCCTTCTGTGCTTCCCTAGCCCTACATAACCAATAATCTAATTCTGCCTCTATAGATTTGTTTATATTTACATTTTATACAAATGGAATCATACCATATATAACTTTGTGCATGGTTTCTTTCACTTAATATAATGATTTTTAATTATTGTAATTATTTTTTAATTAGAGAAGGTGTAGGTTTACATTAAATTATGTAAAAAACTAAATTTACATTATTTGCTATGTAATAATTTGTGCCTTTGCTATAATTGATGAAAGAATATTAAAATATTATTAACTATAGTCTATAGTTTCATTAGGTGTATTTTCCCCCATGTGGCACCCTATAATTAACAACTTGTAATAATGAGGCATATTTGTTATCATTCATGAAAGACCATTCTTATATTTGGACTATTTACCACCACAGGTTTCACTGTGTTATACAATACTGTGTTTTACCTTCTAACTTTCCTTCTAATAACATACATGACTGAAAACTTCTGCTTTCTATTACAACACACATAATTCAGCACTATTATATATTACACTCACAAAAATGTGCTGCCATCACTTCTACCCATTTCCAAATATTTACAATCAACCTAAATAGAAATTCTGTACAAAGTAAGCATCAGCTCCACATTCTCTACCCTCTATCTCCAGGTAACTGATATTCTAGATTCAAAGTCTAAGAATTTGCTTATTATAGTTAGCTCGTATTATTGAGATCATACAATATTCGTCCTTATGTATCTAACTTATTTAATTGAACATAATGTCCTCAAGGTTCATCTATGTTGTCATTTGCATAAGGACTTTATTCCTTCTTAGAGCTGAATAATATTCCACCATATGTATACAGCACAAACATGTTTATCCATTCATCATTTGATGAGCACTTGAGTGACATCCATATTTTGGCAATTCTAAATAATGCTGCCATGAACATCAGTGTGCAAATGTATTTTTGCATCCCTACTTTAAGTTCTTCAGGGTATATAACTAGCAGTGCGATTGCCAAATCTTATGGCAATTCTATACTTAGCTTCTTGAGGAACCACTAAACTTTTACAGCAGTTGCACCATTTTACATTCCCACCAGCAGTGAGTGCCTGTTCCTCTTTCTCCACATCCTCTACAACATCAATAATTTTCTTTTTTTAAAATAGCGGTCATTCTATAAAGCGTGAGTTGATAACTCATTGTGAATTTGATTTGAAATTCCCTAATAAGTAGTGATGTTGAGAATTTTTTCATGTGTTTTATAGCCATTTGTATTTCTTCCTTGAAAAATATGTCTATTCAAATTATTTGTCCATTTTGTAATTGAGTTGTTTGTCTTTATTTTTGAGTGGTGGGATTTCTTTATATATTTTGGATATTAAACACTTATCGGATATGTAGTTTCCAAATATTTTCTCTCATTGAGTTAGCTGCCTTTTCACTTCCTTAAAGTCCTCTGAAGTACAAAAGCTTTTAATTTTGAAGAAGTCCCATTTCTCTACTTTTTTCTTCCTTTGCTTGTGCTTTCGTTTTAAAGTCTAAGAAACTATTACTTAACATAAGAACTTGAAAATGCTTCCCTACATTTTCTTCTGATATTTTTATAGGTCCTGGCTCTTATATTTAGGTCTTGAATCCATTTTGAGTTAATTTTTGTATAAGGTGTGAGGTATGGGTCCATTTTCATCCTTTTAAATATAGATATCCAGTTGTCCCAGCACCATTTGTTGAAGAGACTCTTCTATCCCTATTGGATAGACTGGGTGGACTTGACGTCCTTGACAAATATCAATTGCCCATAGATGTGAAGGTCTATTTCTGAAAACTCAATTCTATTCCATTGGTCAGTATGTCTATCTTTATGCCAGTACCACGGTATTTTGATAACTATAGCTTTATAATATTCTTTAAGTTCAGAAATTTTGAGTCCTCCAATTTCATTCTTCTTTTCAAGATAGTTTTGGCTATTCAGAGACCATTACTCTACCAAATAAATTTGATAATTGGATTTTCCATTTATGAATAGTAGGCTTTTCAAATTTTTATTGGAATAGTGTTAAATCTAAATCAATTTGGGTAGAATTGCCATTTTAATGATATTTAGACTTCCAATCCATGAACAACTGAGTGAACTTCAATTTATTTATTTAGGTTTTTTTTAATTTTAAGCAATGTTTTGAAGATTTCTGTGTACAGGTCCTTTTCATCCTTGGTTATATTTGTTCCTAGGTATTGGATTCCTTTGGTTTCTATTGTAAATGGATTTTTTTTTTTTATTTCCTCCTCAGATTGCTCAATACTCATGTATAGAAAAATGACTGACTTTTGTTTGTTGACCTTGTATCTTGTCTCTTTGCTTAAATTATTTATTTTCTCTATTAGCTTTTATGTAGACTGTTTTTTTGCATTTTCTGTATATAGAATCATGTCATTCCTTTTGAATTTGTATGCTTTTATTTCTTTTTCTTATCTGACTCCTCTGGCTACAACTTCTAGCACAATGTTGAATAACAATGCTTTATTTTTGGTGCTGTTGATTCTCTATATTCTTTCTTTAGACTCAATTTCATTCATTTCTGCCTTAATTTTTCCTTTATTTCCTTTGCTTGTTTTGTGTTTAGTTTCTTGTTCTTTTTCTAGTTCTTCTAGGTGTGTATTTTGGTTTTTTATTATAACTCTTTCTTCTTTTTTAATGTAGTCATTCAGAGGTATGAATTTCCCTCTCATCATGGCTTTTTCTGCATCCCATAAGTTTCCTTATATTGCATTCTCATATTTATTAATATGGAGATATTTACTAAATTTTTTGCAATTTATTTTTTGATCCACTGACTGTGTTAACCTACAAATATTTGTCAGTTTTCTATTTCTCCACTTGTTATTGATATTCAGCTTCATTCCATTATGATATATTTATATCTTAAATATACTGTACCACAGCCTTCATGCCTATATGGTTTCTGAGAAGAAATCTGCACTTAATCTTATTGCAGTTCTCAGAGAAAGTGCTTTGTATAATTTTAATCCTTTTAAATTTATTGAGGCTTGTTTTTTGACCCATCATGAGGTCTTTCCTGAACAATGATCTATGAGCACTTGAGAAGAATATATAACCTGCTGTTTTGGCATGAAATGTTCTGTCTGTCTGTTAGGTCCAGTTCATTCATCAAATTTATCATGCTCTCTGTTTCCTTATTGATCCTATTTCCAAATGATCTATTTATTTGAGTGTTGTATTGAAGTCTCCAATGATTATTTCAGAGATGTCTGTATCTTCCTTTGCTTTTGCCAGTTTTTGCCTTATGTATTTTAGGGTACCCTGGTTAGGTGCATATTTATTTATGATTGTTATTACTACTTGGTGCATTGCATTTTTTATTAATATCTGATGCTGTTCTTTGTTTCTTATTAGAATTTTCATGTAATGCCTATTTTGTCCATTATTATAGCTATCCCAGATATTTTTGTTACTGTTTGAGAGGAATATCTTTTTCCAGCCTTTCTCTTTTCACTTATTTGTATCCTTGGGTCAAAAGCGAATCTCTTGTAGATAGCATATAGATGGACCATACTTTTAAAATCCATTCTGCCAATCTGCGTCATTGATTATGGAGTTTAATCTGTTAACATTCAATGTTATTACTGTAAAGACAGAACTTACTTCAACCATTTTATCCTTTGTTTTTTTTTTTTGAATAGTGTTCTTTTTATTTTTAAAACATAACATACATGACAAAATGTGCATAAATAACCTATTTTAATCAACACTATTGAGATATAATTTTTAAATATATACTTTGAATTTTGACAAAGTTAAACATACTTGTAACCACTATCACTATCAAGATAATAGATCATCTCCATCACCCTCAGATTCCTCATGACCCTTTACAGTCAACCCTCCCCCCCATATCCCTGGCCCTAGCCACCCAATGATCTGCTTTCTTCAATATATATTAGTTATACCCCGCTCAAATTTCAAATAAATGGAATAATAAGTGCATACTCTTTTTTATTATTTATGCATCTCCTCACTCATTGTTTTCACTCACTGTCTGCGCTCTGTGTCCATTTGCTGTGTGCTCTCTGTGTCTGCTCCTTTCCATCCTTTCCATCTCTCTAGGAGACACCAGGAACCAAACCTGGAACTTCACCTTATCCTCCAACCTTTCCTGATAATGACTTCTCTTTCCTTAAAATAAAGCCTATATATTACCTTTTCCAAATATTATCTTGATATATTGCCTGCCAACATCTACATCCATCCCACACATCCCTCTGAGATTGGTGCTTTCATTCTTTGCTACCAGAAGTTTGTTCCCATATTATTATAAGAGCATGAACCAAAATATAATAAATTTAAATTGAAATGTACCTTCCTCTTCTTACTATACTGTAAAGACAAAACCTATACCAGAAAATGACCTACATAGAGTACATAGAAACTATGTAGAGTAGGTTTGGAAAGGAGAAAGTAAGACAGATGGACAACAGTTTGCCCTGCATTATGGATCCTTTTATTTGAGAATGGGTTATCCATATAAGCTCAGGGCAAAGATTTTCAGATACTCATTTGCTAGGAGTAACCAAACATTTAGTTTGCTTAAGAGAATCCAAGTTTATCCCCAATAACCCAGTATCCTGTCCAGATAAGAATCTTAAACAGATGAAGATTTCCCAATTATGATTATATACAGAACACCAGCATGAATTTGCCTAATATAAGTGAATCCTTGCTCTTTGGCCCACTCACTTGATTTGGGCATAGAGAATGCTTCTCAATGTCAGTATACTGAGTACATCCAAAGTTTACATGATAATCCTACTTTAATATCAATATTATTGCAAGACCCTATAACCAGATTCTTCAGAAACATGGACTTCTGACTCTTCTAATTTGAAGGACAATGTCTGCTCATTAGCAGTTTCCTCAGTGCAGCCTTCATATCTTTATTTCTTAGACTGTAGATGAGGAGATTCATGGTGGGTGGAACCACTGTGCAGAATACTGACACCAGCAAATCAAAGGCTGATGGAGATTTAGGAAGGGGGTATATATAGGCAAAGAATGCAGAAGACAGAAAGAGAGTCACAACAATGAGGTGAGGCAGACATGTGGAAAAAGCTTTGGACTTGCCTTCTCTGGATGGCATCCTTAGCACAGTGGAGAAGATGTTAATATAAGAAATATCAATGAACATAAAACAGGGAATATCTAATACTAAGTTGAACCCAATGACTACTATTTCTCCAATGTTATAAAAACAGGCATGGGAAAGGAGCTGAGGGAAATCACAGAAAAACTGATGAACAAAAAAAGAGCCACACTGAGAATGTGGAAGCTGTGTGCAGAATTGCATTGAGACCTCCACTGACCCAGGAAGAAGTGGCCATCTGCACACAGGCCCCATGGTTCATGATGATTTCATATTGGAGTGGGTGGCAGATGGCAATGTAGCAGTCATAGGACATCACTGTGAGGAGAGCTACTTCTGTAGAGGCAAAGACAAATAAGAAAAATACCTGTGAAACACACCCCAGGGATGAGATGGTATTGTGGTTAGTCAGAGAATTAGTGATGGATTTGGGGCCAGTGATGGAAATGAGGCAGAGATCCAGAAAGGACAAGTTCTTCAGGAAGTAGTACATAGGGCTGTGTAGCTGGTGATCTCTGGTGGTGAGAATGATGATGAGAAGATTCCCTAGGAGGGCTGCCAGGTAAATTATCAAAAACAGTACTGCCTGTAAAATCTGAATCTCCCGAATATCAGAAAAACCCATGAGGAAGAAGGTGGTCTTAGAGGTGAAATTGTCCATTTCTCTGGATATTTAATCAATTACTCTAAAAAAAATAAAGTAAGCAACTTGAGACTGCAGTGAGGTTATTTACTGTTTTTCTAATTTGTACAAATTCATTTCTTCAAGTCACCAATATATCTATAGAAAATTGGAGACTACATGAGACTAACCACACAAAGCTTTCACTGGGGTAATATAACCCCAATTTATCACATAGATAGGAGAGTGTAAACGGATATCAATGCCAAATATTTAAACCTGAAATTCTATTTAGATTAATGTCCTAAATTCACTCTTTAATCAAATTTTGTAATATGTGGTCAGAAGTGGCATTGAGTTTGGAGCGAAGTACAAATTTCAACTCAACCATTCACTAGCTTTGTGACCAGGGATAAATCATTTAAGTATCACTTTACTCAATTTACAGTGTGAGATTTCTCACTGGACCATTATTCTGATTCAATTAAATAATGTAGATAAAAATGCCTAGCATATTTCTTGGACAAAAAGGGACCAACAAACAACATTTATTCTACTTATTACATCTTTCTTCCTTATGCTAGTAGATGGAAAAGTTGTGAAACAATTTGAAATTAGAAAAAAAAAATTCAAGTACTGTCTAATACACTGGGTTAACTTTTCTTTTTACTGTTTTTGAGCTATTGTACAATTCTGCAAGTAATAGAAAACAGTTATTAGCGGAAATATTTTCCAAGGAACTGAGAATTAATTGTTTGGTGTAATGCAAATGATTATTATTTTCTACACTGATATATTTTACATCTATTTGAAAGTTCATTCTATCATTCTTTAGCTGCCCTTATATGTGTGGTAATTTGATTTCTCTTCTGAATGAGTTCTAATATCTTCTGGTTCCCTCATTAATTAATGAAATAAATAAAATTGTTTGCATGGTTTTTTATATTTGCATGAGAGCTGTAATTTTATCCTTTTGAAAATTATCATTTAGCAACTGATATAGAGTAATATGTCATATTTAGAGTCAAACCTTATGAAAGGACTTAAGCTATCTTATATAAATTCATTTAGGTAATTTATTACAGGCATAGACAACAGAAATCTACCATATATTCTTTATCTTTTTGTTCTATTTTGTTTGATAAAAAATTGACTGTAATTTTATAGTCACTTCAATGTAGATCTGACTTATTTGATTCATGCAGCAAAATATTTGCATCCATTTCTAATGCATTAGAAGTTTTTACTTTCTCAGTGGGTTTTACAATATTGCTGCTGTGACCTTTAGGGGCAGGTGCAGTAAATCACAGCTATTTAGCCAAACCTCCTACTCTGTTACCTGGAGTAACAAGCTCTCTGTAATCTTAGCTGCTTGGCCAGATTTCCTTTTGCTTCTGGTATTCTTCCTGCTGCCCTTAGTCTTCCCCACCCTCCCTGTTGTCACTTAGTGGGATGCCCCATCATTTACATGGCTGAGAATAGTACATGGTCCCTGTATTTCTCCACCAAACTGTTCTCTTTGCACTATCTTTTCTATTCCTTCCATCTTGTCTCAGAGGAAGAGTGGTTCCTTTGTACATTTCATTGTATAACTAACTGAAATGTCAAGAATATGCAGCCTATATCACCTTAGTCTTGAGCCACTTCAAATATCCAATATGAGTTGTCTCAAATTGGTGTGCAGTGCAGTATTGTATATTTGTAACACGTGTTGAGATTATTTAATGAAGCACATTAAATTTTCATATACTTAAGTGTGATAGTCTATGCAGTATCACATTAGGAATGGGATTTGTCAGTATTTCAGTGTCCTAATCTATTAATTTATACTCAATGAATGCATGAGTTTCCCTGAAGCATATTATTGATTTTTTATCTAAACTTTTTTCTTGTTCTTAATAGTTTCTTCATCTGAGATTTTGCCTTCTGATTTTTCCCTTTCTTTCCTACACTTTGAATAACAACATTTATATAATCACACATAATTCCAGCAAAAATTTTTGTTGATTATTTTGAACTGTGTAGGGTCTATGGGAGAAATACTTAAAGCTAGTATTCTACAAGAAATCATTGCATATAATCATAAATAAGAAAAAACAAAGCAATGTAGTAAGTGGCAAGCACAGATTTAGAAAGTATGTAGCATCCAGCTTTCCAATGTCTTTTCTATTTGGGGTAATATCTTCTCTAGCTCTTATGCCAAAAAAACAAACAAAAACATTTTCATATAATCTGCACTTTTCTGTGTATCATTCTAATTTCTGCCACCATATAATGTATATCTCCTGAAAGGGTGTTTGATGCCTTCTATTTTCCAATTCTAATCCCTCCATAAACTCTCTGATACTTTCTCTCATGAAGCCTGCCAAACACCAAACAAACAAAAAATAAAATATAGATTGTAAATGATCTTCTAATATCCAAGGTCAATGTGAGAATTCCCTGTGAAGTCTCCTTGGAATTTAAACAAATGACTGCTTTTCCTTTATTAGGATCTTCTATCAGGCCCCAAACCCCTAGGCCAGTTGTTCTCAAAGTGAGTTACAAGGCTCAGCAGCATCAGCAGCACCTGGGAACTTGTTAGAAAAGCAGATTCTTGCATACAAACTAATAGCTAAAGAAGCAGAAGCTATAGGGTGAAACTTATTGAGACGTGTTTCAATGGTTTCTCCATGTGATTCTTATGCATGCTAGAGTTTTAAAAACCACTGCCTTAGAATATCCTGTACTGTATTTAATTATTCATAAAATGTCTTTGATTTACTGACAGCTTTTTGCATTTTATCTCTTCAACTCAGAGTCACCCAAAATTATTTCTGGTTTCCTTCCTTCCTTCCATTCTAGCTCTAAATGCTCTTTTAGAGATTTCAGCATCAAAATTAGTTCTTAGCAATTAAAAGTCAAATTCCAAGTTTTCTTTAAAGATCCTGCATTTCCATGTTAGGGATTTTTTTTAAATGCTGTTCTAATATATTGTTTATTTAAAATTATAATAAGTATATGAGCTGATGTTTATCAGATCAAATTAGGACAGGCAATATGTTCTTCAGGAGTACTAAGAGAATTAAGGTGGATTTGATATAAAACTCTGGCAAAGGTAAAAATTAACCCTTGAAAAATGGGCCCTAGTTTTGATGTGAAAAAATGGAAGATAAGGTCATTTAAGCCTGGAAACATAGTGGGGAAAAAGAAAATCTTTAGCAGCCTGAAAGTTTCAGAGGTAGAATATTCTTGGAAAGGCTCAAAAAAGTGGTCTGGGTAAGAGGGATGGGAGAGTTGAGGGCATGAGCTATGGCCTCAGAGGTTGAGTTTCCACCTGTCCAGATTGAGAGCAAAGGATGCTTTAGTATCTAAAGGGAGAAGGCATAATGGAGGCAGCATTTCCTAGATATTAACTGTTCATTGGAAACAGTTATTTGTGAGGCAGAAAAACGGATCAAGATATTAGTCTAATAGTATAGCTATTAAATATAAAAGGATAACCTGGAATGAGTGGTCTCAATAGATATCAAAGAGAAAGAGAATACACAAAAGAACTTATGGAATATAAATAGAATGGATGGAAGGATTTAATGTATTATTGAATGAATGAAAATGTAATAAGGGTTAGAGTAAAATTCTAGATAAATAGGCATGGTTATAAATTTTTCCAATTTTACTCCCAAACTGGGAGGAAGGTAGCATGTGCTTCTCTGTGCAGCCTCTCACCTCTTCCCCTTTCTTACCATGGCTCAACTTTTCCAGGTAGGCCCATGTCCTAGACACCAACATTACAGCCCTTCTGCTAATTAGGGTTTCAAAGAGGTGTTCTCAAACTGTGCAAGAGAGTCTTCTGTCCTCAGAGGGGATGAATAACATTTTACTTCTCAAAATAACTTTCTTATAACTTCAAAATAAACTTTAATTATGAAATACATTGAAAACATTATGGGGAGCAGATATAGCTCATTGGTTGAGCACCTGCTTTCCATGTACAAGATCCTGGATT
>JAQZBX010025890.1:0-29255 GCA_029593785.1 Cabassous unicinctus | reverse complement strand
TTTTTTTTTTTTCAAAATTATGCAAGAGCTAAGCACTTGCAAGTCCCTCAGTGACCTAAAGGGGAGTAATTCATGCCCCTGGGAGAGACTTAGGCACTAAGAGGAAAAACCTCATCACTTAGTGGAGGATGAAATATTCCCTTAAGAATATCCCTCTTTTTGGCATTTGTATAAGCACTCATTTTGCCCTATTTATCAGTTGTTTGTTCACTTTTTTTCACCCTTTAATGAAATTTATCCCCCCCCCTTTTTTTTTTTCAAATGAGAAGAGTGAGACCCAGAGAAAAGAAAAACAAGGACTAACTTTGGCAATGTGGGGCCTCAGGGCAAAGGGCTGAGGATTTCAAAACAAGAGCAATAAAAATAAATAGAGAATCTATGGGAGAGGCTGCTCATTGCCAACTGGTGTTCATTCTCCCCTTGCTCTATTAGGAAGAGAATCTGATTTTATATAGGGCCGTCTCATGCCCAGCTAAAAGACTATTTTCCAAAGATTCCTTTATAACTAGGATTGGCAAATATAACTAAATTCTGACCAAAGAAATATATTGTATTTGACTTTCAGGAAGGCTAATTAAAGAGAAATGACTCAATGGGACATGTGTCCTTCTGCCCTTTTGCCCTTCTGCCTCTCCTCTTTCCCATAGCCTGGAACAGTTGTGTTGGTTGGAGCTCCTGCATCCCTCTTGGACCATGAAGTAATACCTTTATAATGGAATCCAAAAGCTAGAGTAGTAAGACAAAAAGACAGAAGGGCTCCGGGCTCCTGATAGCTGTGGAGCTGTCACACCAGTCTTTGACTACTGGGACGGTTTGAAGCTGGATGGACCCCAGAAAATCATGTCCTTAGAGCTAATCCATCCCTGTGGGTGAGAACTTATTATAGGTGGGACCTTTTGATTAGATCACCCTAGTCAAGGGCCTTTTGATTAGATTACTTCAGTAAGGTGTGACCCAGGGTGGGTTAAATCTTCTTACTAGAGTCCTTTATAAATGGAATGAATACAGAGAGGAAGCCCCAGAAGCTGACAGAGAAAAAACTGCAGGAGCAGAAAGAGAAAACCATGAGAGCAAGGAGTTAAAATCATGGAACCTGAGAGAGAAGCTGAAGCAATGAAATGCAGAAGAGAAGGGAGAAACCTGCAGATTCAGCCATGTGCTGGTCAGGGAGAAAGCATTGCCTGATGATGCCTCAATTTGGACACTCTCACAACCTCAAAACTGTAAGCTTGCGACCTAATAAATCCCCATTGTAAAATTCAATCCATTTCTGATATATTGCTTTCTGCAGCTTTAGGCAAACTAAAACAACTACCAACCTTCTGAATACCAACCTCTATTTCATGAATGAGAAATTAATTACTATCTTGCCTAAGCTACTGCTATATTGGATTTTCCATTATATGCAGTGAAATCTAAATCTACATGTATAAGTACCCTAATTCAAAGTATTATTAGATGGTCTGGGTCCCCATACACCCTGCTGCTCGCTCCAGCAAATTTGTTTTGAACTCTGGTCAGTGCTGGACTACAGTAGCCAGCTTTGAACAGTTTTGCAGCCCATACACATCTTTCCTGTAGAGACCACCCCCAATTCTTCTTTGAGTCATGCTGTGCCTTCTACTCTAGAATGTTTCCCCTCACATTGCTAGGGTCTTTTATTGTCCCAGAAGTCCAAATAGTCTCCACATTCTGAAGGATAACAGCATCTTCTTTTAATAACATTCTCATTGACTATCCTGCATAGTGTTAGTAAACCAATAATTATCTTTTCCCATCTTAAGCAATTCTATTCTGAGTCTCAAAGGCCCAATATTTACAACATTTCTGACTGAGCACTTTGGGTTTATATGAGGCAGATCCTACATTCACCTAGAGAAGGGGTCATAGATATAAACCTTCTCTATAAGACTTACACTTAACAACATCCATATTATAAAATCAGTTTTGACTCAACACTCCGATGATTATCTCTAAGTGACTCTGAAGCACTGGTTCTCAAAGTTGAGAGTTGGAAAGCTTTAAAGCACAGATTACTGACCTCACCTCCAGAGATGCTGATTAGAAAGGCCTGGGCGGGGCACACTTGCTGCTGCTGTAGTCAAGGACCACCCTATGGGAACTACTGCTCTAAAGCTTGACAAGAAACTTGAGCCTGGCTACCAGATATGGCCCACGAACTAAGAATTCAGCTTGAAAATCTAGAAAAGGGCTTCTGTGTTGCCACTTCATCACAAACCTGGCCAATATTAACATTCTATCTAAATGAAAAGCTGTGACAATTTTCTCTGTGATATTTTTGCAACAATAAAAAAAAAAAAACCTAAGTGGTAAGAATGTATCTCTTTTTTATCCATGTAACTAAACAAAACCACTTTCATTTCATTTCCGTAAATTTTTATTCTTGTCCAAGTGAACCATGTGAAAAAAAGGTGAGTCCTTACACCTCCAAATCACAGCTTGACTCCCTCACAGATAACAGACGACCAGTAGTAAAGCTCATTTCTTATCTCCTGGAGACTTGGGTTCACGACCTTGAAAAATCCACCTCAATTCTTTCAGCATTATTTGTGCCTGTCAAATATAGAATGAGAGGTTAAAGTACATAACCTTCCATACCTAAAAGACTACAACCCTGGGATTCTACTAGTTGAATGAAAGAAAAATATCTTTGACTCATAGTTATGACTGAAATTGGGTTTTAAAGACTGGAAGCAGCAAAGTAAACCATTTTATATGTTCCCAAATCACCAGGTATCTCAAATCATTTCTCCAAAAATGTCGCTAGCTAATGGGCTAGAGGGGGGGAAAATTTAAGGTGAAAAAATGTGTGCTATTCTATATGCTTTATACCAACTATATATTTTAACCTCTTTTTCAAATTTTTTTTTTTTTTTTTTTAAGATAGTTAGATTACATAAATATTACATAAAAAATACCGGGGATTCCTGTATGCCCCACTCCCTACTCCTCCCACACTTTCCCACATTAACAACATCCTTCATTAGTGTGGTACATTTGTTACAATTAATGAACACATTTTGGAGCATTGCCACTAAGTGTGGATTATAGTTTACATTGTAGTTTGCACTCTCTCCCGCACAATCCCCTACCCCACCCCCACTTGCTGTCTGTATCCGTTCACTGGATGATCTTCTGTGTCTGTTTCTTGCCTTCTCTTCTCATTTTTTTCCTCCAGACTTCACCGGGATTCGATCCTAGGGACCTCCAATGTGGGAGAGAGAGACACCGTCACTTGCGCCACCTCAGTTCCTGGTTTCTGGCGTGTCTCGTCTTGACTCTCCCCTGCATCTCTCTTTTGTTGTGTCATCATCTTGCTGCATGGTTTGCCACACCAGTCTGGCTCACCACGTGTCTGCAAACCACACAATTTTTTAAGTTATGACAAGATATATAATGGCCTATCATTCAGGACAATTCCCAAGTCCTGAAAATGCCCCCATATTACATACACCTATTTTTCCCTCTCCTTCCCCTCAGAACCTCCAGGGGCCACTGCCTCCACATCAATGATAACAGTTCTTCCATTGCTAGACTCACAATAAGTGTATAGTAGAATACCAGTAAGTCTACCCTAGTCCATCATCCATTCCCTAGTCCTGAGGATCCTGGGATGGTGATGGCCACTCCACCTCTAATTGAGACAGGGCTTAGATCCCATGGGGCAGATGGATGGGACTATCTTGCTTGTAGTTGCAGTCTCTCTCTGTTCCTTGGGATGGTCGTTGTCTATCATCATCTCCTTGCTACTTGTCCTGGGTGAGTCCAATGAACTGGAGAGTAGGTGTTGCAATGCTGTTGAGATTCAGGGCCCAGCTGGCACATGGACAGCCCAAAGATTTAAGTCTCTTGGACATATACCTATCGACTCTAGTACTAATTATAGGTTCAAAAAGAAGAGTCAGAAGAGCCATGTGTAGGGAAACCACAAATGAGTCTAACTCTATCACACTGGGGAGCATAAATTCCAAAGTAGGGCCCACTGGCAGGGAGCCAAACTCCTGAGCTGTCAGCCCTGCCTATAGTGTCTGGATGTCTCCAGAGCCCTCAGGAGCCCTGCTATTTGAGGCCATATTTACTTTGGCTGTCAATGAGATCCTGCTGAGACATGCATAAGCGTAACCTCTGGGATGACCTCCTGACTCACTTTGAAGTCTCTTAGCCATATAAACTCATTTGTCTTTACCCTTTCCCCCTTTTGGTCAAGGTCTTTTTCCAGTTGCATTGCTAGTTGGTGCTTTATTTTAACCTCTTTTTGAAGTTTCCAGCTGACTTGGAATTCCCCAATGGTTTTCCAACAGAGAGTTTTATCCAGAACATATTGGAATGTTAAAAGGTAAGCTCCAGGGTGATAACCCTCAGGTGCAGTCTTGCACCCTCTGATCTGCCTCAGCAGTTATCCCTAGGGACAGAGCCAACATAAAATGATTTCTTTATGCTTGAACTGTTTTTACTGTGTCCAAAGCAACTTTCACAACAATCTTGTGGGGTAGGCAGGGCTTACATCTTCCAGAAGAGAAAACTGAAGATCGGAGATTTAGGTGATTTGCCCAAAGACTTTCCTGAGTAAAGAAAAGAATTCATGTCTCATGATCCTTTTCTAAAGAGTATTTGGATATAACTACGGCCCAGATAGTTTTTTGGAGAAGATTGGGAAGGTTTAAAAAATCCCAAAAACCTACCTCAGTACATCAGTGAGACCCCAGAAGCTTGTGAACTCCCCAAGCCCCTCACTACCACACCCTCTGCCCCCCCAGCCCATCCTCCAAGCTGTTTGTCTTGTTATTATCAGGAAATTCCAAGGTCTTTGGATAAGACTCCTGGTGGGCTTAAAATATATTTTTATGGCACTGCTCTGCTTAAGCAATCTATAAAATTATAGACGTCAGACCGTGAAGAATACTGAAATAATGTCAAAAACATTCATAAAATTCCAAAAGGTTTTTTGGAAGAAAAAGAACAAATATGATTGGTCTGTACAAAAAGGATAGATGATTCTATATTTTCAGAAAAGCAACTGTGTTTTCTTTCCAGTTTCATTATCAAGAATACAGACCTCTTGGCACTTCTGTGCTTTCAGAATTATACATGTGTAAGAATGATACATTACTTCATTCATTCAGCACCTACTACAGGGCTGATATTCAGCTCAAGCTCACTTGTGTTTACACCAAGGAACTTTTCTGACTGACTGGGCAATCTATTTTAATGCCTGTGACATACCAGCTGTTAAATACTTTTGATATCGCCCCTGCCTCTACGTGTCTGACACTCTTCTGAACACTGGGGATACAGCGGTGAACAAAAAAAATGTTAGAGAAAAACGGTGCTCACTGGGACGCAGAGACTGATAATTGCAGGCAGGAAGTTTATTGGGAAGCTCTCCCAATGGAGGGGGTCTGAAGAGAGACTTCAGCTCCCCCACCATCACTGGCAGGTTCGTGAAGAGAGACTTTAGCCCTTCCCCAGAGGGTGGTGGATATGGCTTTATAGAGTACATCAACAGCCTGGGCCAAATGGCCAGGCGGGGAGTGGGTTAGGAGGTCTTGGAATGTAGGAGGGGCTGGGGAGGGAGTAATGGCCCTTATCTGCTCCATTTTGTTTATTCTTGGGAGGGGATGAGCTGCCCCTAGGCTGTGGCTTGCTCAATCAGGTGGGTTATGGCTGGAAGCTGCCTTTCCTCAACCTGTGCCACAGGGGCATTGATTCATGGTCCTATGAACTCTAACAACAGACAAAACTCTGGATCCTCAGAGAGCTTACATTCCAGGGGGAGACAGAAAATGAACAGAATAAAATGGTAATTCTATTATGGAAAATACAGATAGGAGAAAAATTATGTAGGAAAAGGAGATAGGAAGTATTGGGAATTCTGCTTTCAGTGATGTCTCAGAAGCTCCTATGAGACCAACTCTTTCACAGGTAACAATTATAAACTCTGGGGGAAAAAAAACCAAACACCTGAAGGCACTGGAGAGCATACCAAAAATGGCACATTCTGGAGGGGTCTCTGAAACTTGGAAGAGAAGAACTTCAGTCTTTCAGTTTCTTATTTTTACAGCTTTAGCCTGAGGGTAGACTCCACTATGAAGAATGACTAATGATAAAAGAGGTGAGTTTTATTGGCTCAAATTACCAAGGACAAAATTCAGGGCAGCCCAAGCAGTTGGAAAGGTAGAAGAGTGAAGCAGGAAAGGGGAGAGTCAGAGAAGGAGAGCTCCAACTTCTAGGTATAAACTCTTACTCAAATCTCTGGCTGACTGCTGAGCCATGCACATGGGAGGACAACTCCAAACAGCCCAGCTAAGGTTCAAAGAACTGACCTGAAATTTCAGCTGCCACTCACCACTGAGGAGTCAGAGTTTACAGTTTGTATTCAGCCAAGTTAACTGATTTAAATCAATCAAACAAACAAACAAACCACATATATACTCTTCAGAGGACCTAAAAGAATCCAACTCAAATTCTAGTATGTTTGGGAGCAGATGTAGTTCAAGTGGTTGAGTGCCTGCTTCCCACGTAGGAGACCCTGGGTTCTATTCCCGGTACCTCCAAAAATAAAAAAATAAAAAAAATTTAATTCTGACATGTTTGATTCCAAAAACTATTTTCTTATGTACTGCACTTTACCCCTTTATACTTGTATTTAGATTGTCTCTTTTCAAACATTGTTAGGAACTGTTGGTGGGAATGGGAAAATCAGCACATTTTTCTGGAAAACTGACAACATGTAACAAGAAATTTGTGTACTTTTAATAAGGTAACTCCTCTTCTAGGATCTTATCTTTCACAGATAAGCAAACAAGTGTACAAAGATATATGTAAAAAGTTTTAAATTGTAGCACTGATTTTAATTTTTTAATTGCATATTAACTATTAGACAAAGATCAAAAAGTTCGATAGAACTATTGTTGGAAAACATTATGTTGGAAAGGGTTTTTGGAAAAAGGAACTCTCATAGTTGTTAGTGGGACTTTCATAACCACAATTCCAGTGTGGGAAATTTTGTAAAATCTACCAAAATTACAAATAGCTGTGTGCCTTTTGACCCAGCAATCCCACATATGGGAATTTATCCTACAGATATAATCACATGTTTGTGAAATTATTTATATGCAAGGCTACTCATTACAGAATTGTTTGTAATAATGCAAGTTTTGCAACTATCTAAACATCCATCAACAAGGGACTGGCTGAATATCTTGTGGTACTTCCAAACAATTGAATATTATTCAGCCTTAAAAAAATTAATTGAATAAAAATAAGGAACTTCTTTAAGTACTGATATTAAGCTATCGCCAAGATAGATTAAGTGAAATAAGCAAGGCACAGAACATTATTAATTGTCCCCCAATAATCTTTCCCCTTTCCTCCAAAAATTTTAGCCAGATACATGACCACCCAAAATAGACTGCATTTTCCAGTCTCCTTTGCAGCTAGATGATACCATGTGACTGAGTTCTGCTCAATGAGATGTGAGCAAAACTGTCACATGGCAGTTTCCAGAACCCTTCCTTAAACTGTTGTGTACCGCAATGACATTAATGACCGTGAACACCAGAAATATTGGAAGCATGTTGACCACAATTAGAGTGTAAACAAATTGAGAACATGTTTGTGTAATATATTATAACCAGACATTCAGGCGAGGATAAGAGATGGACTCACTTGATGCCTCCCTCGATAAGGATGTGAACAACCATGCCACTGCAGAGAGCCTCGGGTAGAGGCTGATTGACACAGAGCCACTCTGACACCTGGTGGCCCTGAATCCGGGCTCCAGTGCCAGTGTTGTGCTGTGAGGCTTACTGGGGTCCTGGCTGCACTGCAACCAGCACCTCCTGCCTCCACTGACACTGTATGAGATTAGCACCTGGTATCCACCTGCCTTGTGTTGGTCCTTGAGCCCGGGGACTTTGGAGACTCTGGTATCCTCCACCTTTAAATGTGTTATGTGCCCTTGACCTGGTTATTGCACATAGCTTGCGTCGGCAGCTTGCAATTAAACAATAACTGGTATTGAGCATCCATACTATAGTTGTGCCAAATGTGCTTTGAGCTTGCAATCATTTCTCAGGTCATCTTATGACAATTTTAGGACACCTACAAGACATAGAGATAGGTGTTCTGTGGCCTTTGCTGCATTGCCTCACTGGACACATCCTTCATAGGACACACTACACCCTGCTGCCTGGAAGATGAATTCTCTCATCTTGTCTATGAGTGAGCTGGAAGGAGCCTGAGTCCTTCTTGGAGCAGAGGCACATCCTGGCCCTGGACCACATACTTTTGTTTTAATCATTGTTATTTTGGATCTTTATTATTTGCAGTTATACTTAATCCTATCTCTTAAACAGGTATAAACATTTTAAGACTTTTCCCATATCTGGCTAAAATGCCCTGCAGAGAGAAAGTGTCAATTTGCACGGCAATGAACATTATATGAATTTTTTTTGCATTGTGCTATCTCCCATGTGCCAGCAGCCAGTTGGCCACAGAGACTGACAGAAAAGATAAACAAACATGACCTGGAGGCCAGGGCAGGCAGGGGTACCATTCCCAGCTTCAAAGGTAAAGGCTCCACTTGCTTTCACCACCTAATCAGCCTCCCTTTGTCCTTTCATTCCTTCCCTGCAGGCACCAGATCTCTTTTCTAATCTCAGTCCCATGTAATGCCTGACCTAGACCTATTTTCTGGGTGGGTAACCAAGAATTTGGATGTCTGCCCATACATTGAGAAAGAAAAAGCAGCAACGGTCACCTAGTGTCAGTTCCCTACTTGCTAAATATGGTATTGGCCAGCAGGGTAGAGCTCACTGATCCACAATCATGTGGCGAAAAAAAAGGGTGGTGGTGTTAAAAAGCGTAATTATATTGAGAACTGAAACTACCTACAGCCCCACCCCACACAGCTTACTGTCTGCATTAACATGACTTTACAACTGTATTTTTTTCATTAGCATAATATGGTTCCTGGATACTCTTGTCCAATCAAATACTTGATTCTTCATTAAGAATCTACCCTGAAAGATGCATTCCCTCTTCAATAGTCTCAACAGACTCTACACCCTAAGATCTTTGAATCCTTTGCCCCCATCCCCACCCCCAAACCCTCGCCTTGCTGTTTCCGCCAATCCTTAACTGTTTGTATCATGATCCTTACGTAATCCTGATCAAAAGTCCACACTGAAAGACCGGCCTTAAACCAAATTTCCAATTCGCAGTAAATCTCAACCTTGCCTTCCCTGACCCGAGTATGCCAAAGTTCTCTTGAGATGGTTTTCTCTCTTACAGCGGTAAGCAATAAAGTCAGCTGTGTCTTTTCATCGGGTTATATTGGTGACATTTGGGAAGCCGCATTTGGCAATGGAAAACCACGAATTTGTATGCCTGTCCTTCACATACAGCAATACAGCAGGCTTCGCCAGTGCTGGCTCCTTCCCTGCAGAGTGTGGCAGCAGCTCACTGATCCACAGAAATGACTGACAGATTGAACGAGCTGGAAATACAAATACCAGCATTCTCCCTCCCACTGTCCCTTCAAATCCACTCTGCGGTCCTATTCCTATTGCTTTCTGCTTCTGGGTGGAATTTCAAGCTTCTGCAGTGGGGATGAGAAGATGGTTCCCTTCTTTCCTTTCTCACTTTTCCTCTCCACACCAGTGAGTAGTGAGGATTTTGGGACCCTCCACACCTAGGGTTGGAACAAGAGAGGCAAAGGGCACAAATGCTTTTACTTGACTAGGACAGTTGTACGTGGCTTTGGTGGCTGCCGGTGTGGCAGCTCCCTCCTCTCACAGGGTGCCTTTGCAGATTCCTGGGAGACTCCTCCAGGTCATTCCTCAACCCCATGCCTCCCCCTCCACCCCCACCCCGGGAGATGCCTCTGAAGAGTCCCTTTACCTCTCCAGGTGTTACTGGAAAGTGTTCCAGGACAACCTCTAGCCAGCTTTTTTCTGTGAGGGCCACATCTAGTGTCTAAGAAATACACACTTGTACCTGCAGTAGAAGGAAGCTCAGCTTCCTCCTAGGGAAGTACCTCCTCTTCTGCTAAGTCCGGGGCACACTCCCCAGCCAGCCATCACCTAGATGTCCTCAGGCAGTTACAGACCAGTTCCTGTGCCCCCCCAGCTCCAGTGGATGTGTATCAAGCTTTCCAAGTGGTTTTATTGAGGACTCCTTTGTTCCAGTGGAAGAGAAGAAACAGCCTCTCTTTTCTCCTCCCTCATTAGTGGGGGGGGCGGTGGGGAGAACTCTTCAGGACACTAACAGCTTTCCCTCCCCAAATCAGCTTTACTCCTATTACCCCAATGACCCCTAATGAATTCTTAGCTTTTTCTCTAATCTTATTTTTATTCTGTTTGCTTTGATAAGGTTTTATCTCTAGCTCAATTATATCTAGACCTAAACTGAGTTTAACCTCCAATTAACTCAAATTTATATTGCTCAGTAATTCTCATTTATCCTCCTAATGACAGTTTATAAAAATCTACATTAATAAAAAAAAGCTAAATTTTGAAATGAGGTATGATAATTATAGAAACTAAAACTGGATGATTTGATTTTAAGGAAGAAAACAGGGTTAGTGAAATGTTATCTTCTTCTGTATCCATAAAAATGACCAGACACCATCTTTCAGATTCTTGTAGTATAAAATAGAACTAGAATAACTTGATCTTTGTCCTGCTTCCTTAAATCGACACCTTGAGCTAGGCTCTTATTATGTAAAACTTTTAAAGCAAAGATATCTGGCCTGATCTTGAATGGAAGAACATGAAATTTTATGGGAGAGAGACTTGCTCTACTCTATTCCTTTTTCTTTGCATTTCTAGGGCAGCACTTTTGTAGCCACTAGAAGGAAGGCACCTACTAATTATTCTCGAAGCTTCCTCTATATTAGACAATTGAGGGGGGAAAAAATAGAAAAGAAAGAAAGAAGACTGCCATATCTATTAACCTTGCCTGCCCCAGACAAAACTAAGAAACCTGGGAATTTTTCCTCTTCTGATCCCCTCTCTTCCCCCCCCCACCCCCTCCCCCCAGAGCTGTCATGTGCTTCAACACACCGTGATACCCACTACCACCCTACCTCTCCCAAACTGGGTTTTTTTCTTAATTCTTATTTACTCATCTACACTCATGCATTCCACAAACATCTATCGTAGTTTGCTATGAGCAAGGTGGGTGCACGCTGGACCTACAGATGTAAAGGTGGATGATACATGGGAACATGGACTGGGGCAATTTATTTATTGGTGACTAGTAATAAATAATGATCCATGCAGGACAGATCCATGTTTTGTGACCCTGAGACTTACAAAGATTTCGGAGCCCTCTTGAAGCAAAAGAGGAATTTGGGGTGCAAAATTAGGAATACAAAATTTGGTATGAAAGTAAGAATTGATTTACAATGAGAATAAATCACTACAAAATACAAGAGGATGGCAACTTAAGTCCCTTTCTTTTGAGATGTCTTTAGTTAATTTATCAAAAATGATTTCATAGAAATAGAACTATTTCCTGGCTCCAACCTGGCTTTCTTTCCCATTTAGAAAATCCTACAATTCCCAGCTACTTTAAACTTTGTTAAAGCCATGGTACTAAGGTTAATCTGCCTCCAGGCACAATACCTTGCAAATTCTCTCAGAAGTAGGTGCAAAGTACAAAGGGAACTTCAGGAGGACATGGTTTTGCTTTAGTTGGAGAAAATTTCTTAGAACAGTTAATGTTTAAGAAAGATCAAGGAAGAAAATGTGGAGAGGTGGATAAAAAGGGTTAGAGGTGTTTGAATTTCTGCCCTGTTGAGAATTTCAGAGTTTAAGACCCTCCATTCTGTCCCAATTCTGAAACACTATCTTAATTGTTGTCCTCCCAGATGTGTCTTTCCTTCCACGTTAAAGATGGTACACTCTTTCTTTTATCTTTTAGACCCACTTTTTCCAGCTGGTTTCAATCTTTTTGTTTTAATGCCCACTCTTTAAGGCCAAGAGATTAAGACTCCGAAAAACAGAGTTCATTAATATCCAGGATGAAAAAAAAAAATGCCTATCTAAAGCCAAAGTCCTATTTAAGACACACTGAAACCTACAGAAGTGAACACTCTCTCATAAAAGTGACTTTGATCTTGGTGAAGTCCATTTTGTCATGGAGACAGAGGTCTGAAACTCTATGACAGATGCATTCTCCTCCCTATGATTTCTTGTTCAATCTTTATTCTCTTTCTTCCCTTAAACTATAGGATCCCTTACCCACCTGCCCCCATCCCACCCCAAAAGGTCTGCCTCGACCCCTTTCTCATTCCATGCTCTGTTCTCTCCCCAGATGGTCATATCTACTACCCTTGTAAAGTGTCCTCTGTAAGTGTGGGATTCCCACCTGAATATCTCTGGCCAGATCTCCACCTCATCCCAAGCCTGTGTCTCCACCTGCCAGCTCAACATTTCCTCTCAGACTTTGCATGGGCATGTCACACTCTGCTGGTGCCCAGCAGAACTCATCATTTTTTCCTGTGTTTCATAACTTGGTCCTCCCACTCAAACTGCTAGAAAACCGAGTCCCTTTTGGCTCATCACTTTCACTCATCCCCCATGTAATCAGTCACAGAGTCCTATCATTTTCCCCTGGTAAGCCTCTCCTCTACATCCACCCAGGATCTGGACTAGTAGCATTTTGTCACTTCTCACTTGAATTTTCAGCTGATCTTGCTGACTCCAGTTTCTTGGTTCCTCAATGGAGCCTGCACATTAGGGAAGCAGAATGGCACAAGAGTAAGCAATCAGGTTCTGGCCTGAATTCAAACAGAATTTAGGCTCCACTGCTTTATGACTTGTAGCAAGTCACTTAATTCAGCTAAATAGCAGTTTCTTCATATATAAAATGGAGACAATTATAACTCATTAAGTTGTTATGAGGAGCATATAAAATAATCTCAGCAAAATATCTAGTGCATAGAAATGCTTAATACATTTTACCTGTTATTATCATTATTCTTATTAGAGACATCTAGAAATACAGATTGGGTTATATGCAAGACGTTACAAGTTATCTCAGTCTGCCAGGCTGCTATGACAAATACCACACAGTGGGTTGGCTTAACAACAGGCATTTATTGGCTCACAGTTTCAGAGGCTAGAAGTCCAACATCAAGGTGCCTGTAGGCCATGTTTTCTCCTCAAAGTCTGTAACGTTCTCGTGCTGGCTTGCCACAATCCTTGGGGTTCCTTGCCTTGCTTCTCTGACTCCTGTCCCATGGAGCTTTCTCTCACCTTGTGTCTGTTCTTCTGGTTTCTGCTGACTTCCGGCTTCTTCCTCCCCCCTATGGCTTTCTCTGAATTCTGGCTTCCAGTTTCTTCAGTTTATAAGGCCTTGTAAATACGGCTTAAGACCCACCCCGATTCAGTTGACCACACTTTAACTAAAAATAACATCTTACAAATGGTTTCATACCCACACAAACGTGGATGAAGATCAATAACATGTTTTTGTTGGGGTACATAATTCAAGCTACACATTAGTGCACACCTATTGTAATGGAGATTTTTAAACAAGGTAACACTGATGGAAATTCCTAAGGCCCATAAAACTTGCTTAGACAATACCCCGGATATGCATCTGGGCCTGACCAATCAGGCCACCATAGAATGATCAAAAGCCACCCCTAGTAAAGATTAATCCAAATCCCCTTAACGCTGAAGCTAACTGCGAACATTAGCTTCTGTGAGATTGCTTGTTTGCTTGCTTGCTCTGCTGGATATGGATAAAACAGATAAGCGTTTAAAGTGTACAATTGAAGCTGCCCATTACCGTTTCTGGCGCGAGAAAATTGATGCTTTGTTTTAATTAACTAATCTGGTATCTGAGCACGAGAAAAGTTGCTTAATCATGCTGACCCTGCTAAAATTCTCTATAAAAACCCACCGCAGGAAGCCGGGATCGCTTCTCTCCATACTGCTGGAGGGGGCCCCGGCCGGCCGGAAATAAAGGTTCCTATCCAAATTACATTGTCTGGGTGCTGAATTTCTCTCTAAATGAAGTGTTCCATTTCACTATATCTGATTCTTCTCTCCTTTGGAGTAGGTAAAAGTCCTCACTTCCTAAGCCACCTTCCAGTTAAGTGGGGCCATATAAATAGTTCTAGCAAATTGGCTAAATTATCAAAGATTAGGTATGAGATTTTGATATGCTTTCTTTC
Organism: Cabassous unicinctus; assembly: GCA_029593785.1. Lineage (NCBI taxonomy): Eukaryota > Metazoa > Chordata > Mammalia > Cingulata > Chlamyphoridae > Cabassous > Cabassous unicinctus. The sequence goes on along the minus strand of JAQZBX010025890.1, from coordinate 15,043 downwards.
CCTGTGTGTTGACCAAGGAGACTACATGTTCCAGATGGTGCTTCTACAAGATCGTGGAGCCTCCATCTCCCTGGGTCCCTCTGAGTAACCATGGAGTAGTGCCCCACACCAAACTGCAATGAACACATGGTGTGAGCAACTCAGACTTTGGGGTTATTACCACAGCAGAGCCTTGCCTCTTGTGTCCTAATATAGGATACTTCATTTCCCACTGCTCAATAGCCTCTAACACACATAAAATTTCTGAAAATTAATGTACCAACAGATGCCAAAAAATTCTAGTTATTTGGGGGACAAAGGAATGTCTGTAGTTGTAATTTATTTTTCAAAGTAATTGTCTCCATATATTTAGTTGTCAGTGAAAAAAACCCAAATAAGGCTGACTTAAACAAAATCGGAAATTTATTGACTCACGTAAATTAAAAGTCCAGCAGAGGAATAGGCATTGGGCATGTTGGATGAAGAAGCTTAAACCAGATATCAAGGACCCAGTCATGCTCTTTTGAGCTCAGCTCTGATTTCTTTTATGACAGTAATGTGTTCAGGCAAGGGATCCTCTTTTATTAGAAAGATGGCTGCCAGCAGTTCCAGAATTACATTTCTTTCTCTTAGCAACTTCAGCAGAAAGAGTGATTCTCTCTCTCTTCCAATAGTTCCAGAAAATTCCCAGCATTTACACTAATTGGGCCAAATAGAGTTGCATACCCAGCATTAACCCAGTCACTGTGATCAGAATATTCTGATTGGCCATTCTAAGTTTTGTGCCTAGTCCTAAAGCTGGGGATAGGGACATCCACAGTGAAGCCACATGAGATAAGGGGAGTAGTGGCTCCCCAAGGAACATCGAGCTACTGTTACCAGAAGAACGGTGAATGAATATGGGGTAAGTGAAAATAACAGATGTTCCCTATCAACATTAATATAGTGCATATGGCAATTTTTTTGAACTATGTAACCAGTTAAGGAATTCTATGAAAAAGTCCTAATGATAAGATAAAATCCTACTAACTTGTCTTGCCTTGAAAGCACCATCTTCCTTCTGAATGCATTATAAGATTCAAAATAGCACACTTTCAAATACTTTTCATTTTATACCCCTTTCACCACTTACCATGCTCATCTTTTGTAGACTTCTAAAATTATACTTATAAAACAATCTTAAGGATCACAGACTTCTTAGTCAAAGTTATTATGAAAAATGACTTTAGCACACTTTTACATTGCTCATGTTATCAAGTATAAGTGAAATCTAAAAGGAAAAATGCATCTGGTTTTCCTTACTTTTCTGTTGCTGGATTATGTGTGTGCAAGCATAATCTTATGTGGATTATGTGGATTATGTAAGTGTGTGCATGTTTGTGTTTGTGTTTTGTTTTGTTTCGGGTCTCCTGTATCAACTCCTTGAAGACTTGCTATCTTCCAAAATGGGCTGAAACTCCCACATTAGCCATTTTACTTTCTACATCTTTTCGCCCACATGGGCCGTACCTCTTGAGAGTGTCTAGCTTCAGGGACTCACATGAAGCAGTAACAGGCACAAAGCAATGTGGAGAGAATCAATCCTGGCAGATTTAATCTGCTACTTAACATGACAGGAGCCTCAAGATAAGAAATGAATATCAGGAGAAATTGAAATGGGACCCTGCTCTTTGGCTTGTGTACAGCTTGTGAAAGGTGAAAGGATTTATTTATAAATTTATCACCCCACTGGTTTGTGAGCTCCTCCGGGACTTAGAACACATTTTATGCATATCTGTCTCTACAGCACTCAGGACTGAAAGGGATTAAAAGATAATAGACCCTGCCCCCAGGTTGTTCAAAGTCTAGTAGAAATATAAAACTGGTATATGAATAACGATAATATAAAGCAGAGATTATAAACTGGTAATTGAAGCACTGACAAAGGGCTTTGGGATTTCAAAGGAGGAAGAAATTACATCCAACTGAAGGGACCAGAAATCTTTGCCAAGGAGGTAGCTTTAAGATAGATAAAAGAAGTATGCCAGGCAGAAGAGCCCCTAGTAAAAGTAATACAAAAAAGCCAAAAATGTTATCTAAATTATTAGCACCAGAATAGGAGAGAACATTATTTGTTTGGAAAAATACTTTGGTAAACTACTGTATAATTAAAGGTGAGACGTTCAAGTTCATGAATGACTACACAGACCCAAGCAAAAATCATGAGACAAGGAAGCAACTCCAATGCATAGCCAGATTTGGAGAACAATTCCCTGAGCCATACACCCTCTCATATTACATTGGAATGCACTAAGCATTTTGGGGAATGGCAAGGAGCTCAGAGGCGACTGCACTGTTGGGAATGCCTAATATGACATGAAGACAGCCTGAAAATATAACTTGCAGCCATATCACAAGTAATGAATGCCATGCCATGGAGTTTGGGATTTATTCTGAGACCAATGGCCTCAGGCCATGGCTCTTTTCAGTAATGACCCCACTATCCAACCACTTCTTGTTGTTTTACCAGAGATCCCATGTATAATTTACCCAGTGTTCCCCAATGGTAACATTTTGCCAAACAATAACATAAAATCACAGCCAGGATATTGACATTGATACAATCCATTGATCTTATTCAGATTCCCCTAGTATTACTTGTACACATTTGTGTGTATGTGTATTTTATTCTATACAATTTTATCACATGTGTAGGTTCATATAGACACCTTCACAGTCAAGATACTGAACACTTCCAATGCCCTAAGGATCCCTTGTGTTGCCCTTTTATAACCATACCCACTCCCTGCCCCCTTTCACCCCTGACTCTAGCCCCTGGCAACCACTAACCTGTCCATCATTTGTTTAAAAGGCTATTCATTCTCCACTGAATTGCTTCTGCACCTTTGTCAAATATTGGTTGAACATATCGTGTGGGTCTATTTCTGGATTCGCTCTTCTGTTCCATTGATCTATCCCTTTGCCAATGCACCATCTTCATTACTGTAGCCATATAGTAAGCCTTTATAGTAATAGGGTAGAATGATTCTTTCCATTTTATTCTTATTTGACAAGATCATTTTAGCTATTCTGGGGCCCAGGCCTGTCAATATAAATTTTAGAATAAACTTGTCTGTATCTATAAAAATCTTGCTAGGATTTTGATAGGCATTGCATTAAGCCTATAGATCAACTTGGGGATAATTCACATCTTTACTATGTTGAGTCTTCCAATCCATTAACACAACATGTCTCTCTATTTATTTGATTTCTTTCATCAACATTTTGTAATTTTCAGCATACAGATCCTATCCATGTTTTGTTAAGTGTATACCTAATTATTTCATTGTCTTTGGAGCAATTGTATTGGGCTGCATTTTTAACTTTTGTTTCTATATTTTTATTGTTACTGTATAGAAATATGTTTGATGTTTGTGTATTTGTCATATCCTGTGACCTTGTTAAACTCACATTAGTTCTAGGGAGGTCTTTTGTACCTTTTTTTTTTTTTTTTTTTTACCAGGAGGTCCCAGGGATTGAACCCAGGTCCCTCCATATGGGAGGCAGACACCCAACCATTTGAGCCACATCCGTACCCCCTGGTCTTTTGCAGAACCCTTCGAATTTTCTATATAGACAATCATGTCATTGCAAATAGTTGTATTTCTTCCTTTCCAATCTGTACATCTTCAATTTATTTTTCTTGCCATATTGCAGTTGCTAGAACTTCCAGTACTATGCTATGTTGAATATGAGTAGTGAGTGCAGACATCCCTGCTGTGCTCTGGATCTTAGGGGAAAGCATTCAGTCTTTCACCCTTAAATGTGATGTTAATTGTAAGAAGTTTTTGGGGATGCTGTTTATCAAGTTGAGGTAATTTCCTTCCGTTCCCAATTTGCTGAGGATTTTTTTTTACCATTAATAGATGTTGGATTTTGCCAAATGCTTTTTCTTCAATTGCTATGATTTTTATTCTTAGCTTATTGATATGGTAGATTATACTGAATGAATTCAAATGTTGAACCAGCCTTGCATAACTGGAATAAATCCCACTTGGTCAGGGTGTATGATTCTTTATATACATTGTTGATCCACCCATTGTTGAAAGCCAGAAAACTAGATGTCATCCTTAATACTTTCCTCACCCTCTCCCTCTCCCATGCATTGTTCCATTGCCATTCTTTTTACCTCCATTTCCATTGCTACTCTTCCAGTCAAAGCCCCTAACCTCTCTTACCTGTTCTACTGCAACAGCCTCCTAGTGGGTCCCTGTGTTAGTCAGCCAAAGGGGTGCTGATGCAAAATACAAGAAAATCAGTTGGTCTTTATAAAGGGTATTTATTTGGGGTAGAAGTCCACAGTTACCAGGCCATAAAGCATAAGTTTCTTCCCTCACCAAAGTCCATTGCCACGTGTTGGAGCAAGACAGCTGCCGACGTTTGCCAGGGTTCCGGCTTCTTGGGTTCCTCTCTTCCTGGGGCTGTGTTTCTCTCCGAGTTTAGCTCCTCTGTTTCCTACACAAGGTCAGCTGTAGACTATGAGGCTCTCTAGGCTTTGCTTCTCTCCACAAGGCCAGCTGTGAACTCTCAGGCAAATGGCTCATCTCTATCCCGGGGCCTTCTTTCCTTCCTCACGACCAAGCTCTCTTACTTCCCGGGGCTCCAGCTCAAGACTCCGACATCAAAACTTCTCCAACACTGTCCTTTGCCGTGTCTTTTATATTTGATTTCCCCACCCACCAAGGGGTGGGGCTCAATGCCCTACTGACATGGCCCAGTTAATGCCCTAATCATAACTTAATCATGCCCAGATTAACAGATCAGTTTACAAGCATAATCCAATATATATTTTTGGAATTCATAATTACATCAAACTGCCAAACGGCTACAGCCCCCCTGCATTAATTTTTGCTCCCCTCCAACTATTCTCTACCCAGCAGCAAGAGATATTTTCAAAGCACAAATCTAATTATGATACTTGTCTGTTTAAACTCTTTCAATGACTTTGAGCCCCTCCTAGGATAAAGCTCCATGTCCTTAATGTGAACTATGAGGCCCAGTGCAATATGGTCTCTCTCTACCTCTGGTACTTACTATGACCCATTCTCTGCTCTTCAGCACAGGAGCCTTCTCAATTTCTCCAGATTCTTCTGCCATCACCGTGGGGCCTTTGAATGTTCTTCTGCCTAACTAAAACCCAGTTATTTACTTAGCATAAATTTACTTTTGCATATAATTTACTTTTGCATATATGATCATATTTAATTTTATTTTATAGATATTGTTATTACTATTTTATGTAAATGAAGAAATTGAGGCTACTAGAGAAGTAATTTGCTGAATATCAGACAGCTGATACATGGTTATTGCTCATCAAATTGTGTCCCCCCAAAAAAGATATATTCAATTCCTAAACCCCAGTACCTGTAAATGTGACTTTACTTGGAAATAGGGTCTTGCCAAATGTGATTAGTTAATGTGAGGTCATACTAGATTAGGGTGGACTCTAATCCAGTATGACTGGTATCCTTATAAGAAGAGGGAAATTTAGACACAGACACACAGACTCAGGGAAGATAATGCTGTGTGAAGACAGGCAGAGATTGGAGTCATGCTGCCCAAAGCCAAGGAATCCCTGGGACTACAAGAAGCTGGAAATAGCAAGGAAAGATTCTCCCCTAGAGCCACTGGAGGGAGCATGGTCCTGCTGACACTTGATTTTGTTCTTCTAGCCTTCAAAACTGTGAGAAAACAAGTTTCTGTTGTTTTATGCCACCCAGTGTGTGGTACTTGGGAAGCTCCAGGAAACCAATGCAATGATGAAGGTGGGACTTGAAACCAGATTTTCAGTTTCCACATCCTGAGTTCCACACTCATCGCCTTCCCTTGCTGAGTGTGAATGTGCAGCCCTCGTGCTCTTGCCTCTGCCCACGTTATCATTTCATTATATGTTGCCTCTACTGAAACTTCACATTGCTCTTTCATGGGCATTATTCTTAAATCCCCACCTGGGCTGCAAGGCAGAGAGGCAAGTAAATGGGTTCTGGAGTCAGATGACCTTTAATTTAAATCCTACCACTTACTAGCTTTGAGACCTTGGTCAATAACAATAATTGCTAACATTTGCTGAGTGCTTAGTATGTTCCAGTGATGCTGCTTGATATAAATTAACTCGTTTAATCTTCAAAACAATCCAAGGAAGTAGAGATGATTAATATTCATTCCCACTTAGTGGAAGAGGAATTAAGAGAATCTGTTTTCTTATCTTAGCCAAATTATTATTTAGGGTCATAAATCTGTCTTCTTGCATCTGAAATCATTCAGACTATTTTAGTTTCCTAGCTGCCAAAAACAAATACCATGCAATGGCTTGGCATAAAAATGAAAATTTATTGGCTCATGGTTTTAAAGCTAGGAGAAGTCCAAAATCAAGGTGTCATCAAGGTGATGTTTTCTCCCACAAGACAGCGGCATTCTGGGGCTGGCTGCTGGCAATCTTTGGTCCTTGGCTTTTCTGTCACATGGTAATAATGCATGTGGAGGCCTCTTCTGGCCTCTCCCTTCTCTTCTGGGTTTCATTGACTTTCAGCATCTGGCTGCTCCCTCTGGCTTTCTCTCTCTCTGTGTGACCTTCCCTATGCAGCCCTCAGTAATAGGATTACAACTCATCCTGAGTCATTTGGGCCACACCTTAACTGAAGTAGCCTCATCAAAAGGTCCTAATTACAGAGTTCACACCCACAGAAATGGTAATTAAGTTTAAGAACATGTTTTTCCAGGGTCCATAGCTCCAAGCCACAATAACCAAATATCATGACATGGCAGAGTCACCATAGAGGGAAACTGAAAAAATTGTGGTGTAGACCATGATCAACACACACATGGCTGGCCCTCCCTGTGCTCACAATCACAGCACTCTCCCCACTGAGTCCTGGTCCTTCAGCCCTTCCCAAGTGAGTGTCTCAGCTGTTACATGAGATGGAGCTTAATTTTGCACAAGATATGCACACCCCTAAAATCTCTCACAAGACAGCATTTATTCCATAATCATCAATTGAGAACCTACTCGGGGCTAGGAATTGGGTTAGCTGCTAGCAAAATGAAAACGGATCATATGTGGCTCCTGTCCTCAAGGAGCTCAGTCTACCAGAGAAGAGAATGTGGTAAGTGCTATTACAGAAAACGTACACCGTGCTCTTGGAACATAGAGAACAAAGCAATTAACTATGCCTGGGAGAATCAGGAAAGATGAGGAGGGCTGTCAACAGAGCAGGGTCATAAAGGATTGAGTATGAATTCACCATGTCTCCTTCAACCAAGGGAATAGCGTGTAAAAATGCACTGTTACATGGAAAAGCTGTTGAGTTTAGGTCTAAAGTGGTTTCCAATGACTGCAGCCTATGGTGAGCACGGGGAATTGACAGACGGTAAGCCTGGAAAGAACAGCTTTAAGACCTTTGTATGGCACTTTGGTGTTTGTACAACAGCCGGCACTGTCTAAAAGAACTTTCTGTAATGATGCAAATTAAGGAGGTGGTTTAGGCAAGAAAGAGGATGGGAATTCCAAGAGAAGACCCAAACTGAAAGGAAAGGTCTTGGGCCTACATCAAAAGAGTGATATATCTATGTATGCTTATATGTTTCAATTTAGATAAAATGTGTAAATTCTGTTTATGTCCTTTTTAATGCTTCTTTTTTAATGATTCTTAACTCTAATGAATTTTTTCTGTTCATAGACCAATCACCAATCCAGAGATCTTCTTTTAAATACCAAACTAAGGATGGGAACAACTGTTTACACCAGTGAGCTTACCTAGTGATACGATTTATCACTACTGTACCCCCAATTCTATTAATCTCATATCTGAGCCACTCTGCTTAAGTGATGTTCACACCTTAGACTGTCTTAGTTTCAAACCTCACAGTTACCACACTGATCCTTGTGTCTGGTTTTTGCATTCTCAAGTCCTTTTGCCTCAGTGCTCAATCCTGTTTTTCTAGCTGCAAACATGACTTTCCTTGGCTGAGTCTGGTTCTCCACCTAGTTATGTTGGTCACATAACTTTGAATGGGCCTGAGAGCCACCTACCCCAGTTCCACCCTCATGTCTGGTGATGCTACCAGGCTTGTTCCAGCTTCTTAAGCAAGATCGGGGAGAAAAGGGTCCAGGTTTTTCTTGAATGATTAGGTGGATGGTGGTGACAACAGATAATGGCTCCCAAGAGAGGAAACATAGAACATATTTTGTGTGTTAGATAATGAGCTCAGCTTCAGGTGTGTTAATTTTGAAGTGTTTTTGTACGGTTCAGGTGGCAATGTACGCTAGCCAATTCTTTCCCTAAAAAGGCTTCTCTGACATCTATTCTTTCATGTCTGTTTTTCCTTCCTATTTACTTCTGATCTGCCTTTATCAGTGCACTTATCAAACTTTTATGGGAACTCCCTGAGGGCCAGGGCTGTCTTTATTTTTGTACCCCACTCCCTGGCATAGTATGCAGCACACAGTGTTAAATAAAGTTGGATGGATGGATCAATAAATGAAAATTGATTGAACTGGTTTCCCTAACAGACCAGAGGTGCAGAGATGAGTTTGGATAAGGAAAAAAGATTTTTCATAGAAGAAAGAAAGGAAAGGTAAATTATAGATCAGTTGTATAGAGAAAAAAAAGCTGACATTGTTTCACCCGCTACCAAACTAAGTTAAGGATTTATGATTCACTTTTATTAGGAAAAGTCCTAAGTTGGCTAAGCATACATTTGCAAAGCTGAGTCAGAGTCAAATTCATTCTGACCTGCTTTCAGGTTTATAAGCACGGAGTCCAGTGCTCCCACCACTGTTAGTACTCAAGAGACATTAATCGTGCATTTAAGAAGTTCGTGGTTAATAATTGCTGCATGAGTAGATAAAGAAAAAAACCTTTTAACTTACCTTGGGGTTATATGCATTAATAGCAGGAAGTCAAAAGATAAACACTTTCAAATTTAATAGATCTACTTCATCCAATTCCCCATGTTTACCTCTCTCCTCATTACCTCTAAAAGCTGAGTATGAACAGTATTTACTGAAAAAGCATTGAGGAGTCATTTAAATTTAAACAGAATAAGATCAATTAGATATTAGCAGATCATTTCTTTTTTATTTTTATTTTTTAGAGCAGTTGTAGCTTTATAGAAAAATCATGCACATAGTACAGAGATCATTTCTTACACAAAAGAATAAAGAACAAGATGCAAAAAGACCATCTATTCAATGAACTGGGAAATATCTCCCATGATAACACCTTTGTTACTCTGTTCAGCTACACAAATTCAGGAGTATAGTAAATAATAATTTGCAGAGGGATTTTTAAACATTTTCCTGTGTTTGCTTTGGTTATGTTGTTCTTCTTTGGTTACACTCAAGTTTGGTTCAAATTCTCCCTGTCATTGGCCTCCTACAGTCAAATAAGGCAAGAACTTAATTTACAAGATAATAACCGTGCACGTGCAACAGAAGGATTGACCCACCTGTTCTAGGTTGAGCTCAGTTGCTACGATGGAAACTGGTAAACCAATGGATACAAATAAGCCATTGTACTCTGCTTAGTGATATGAACTCCCTTTCACAAGTCCTTTTACTGGGGCGCCTTCCTGGAGGAATGTCTTGAAACGTCACTGTTGAGTGGATTAAGCATTATTTTTCTTTCGTTCATTTTTTAAACATTAAAGTAAAAAAAAAATTTTTTTTTTTACAAAAGCAACACTTTGCATTATAGAAAAATCTGGAAAAGCAGATAAGCAAAAAGAAGAATGGAGAATAACACTGTGAGGTAATTGGACATCCTGCTAATAGGTCAGTTGGGACTTGAGTGATTAAATAAAAAATAAAAGAGAAAAACATCTAGAGGTGACTACTGTTAACCCCACAGTATACATCAATGATTTGCAAATTTTTGAAATTTGCAAAACCTTTTTATCAAATGAATCTTATGTAGAAAAAATATGCAAAACAGATAAAAGTAAAATAGGAGGTAGGGACCTGAAAGCCCAATGATTCAACCCTAAAGTGATTCCCAAGTTGACTCCTGAGGCACCTCCTTGATTCCTTAGAATTCTTCAGAGTAAAGTTTAAATCCCACTGGTATTTATCATTCCAGACCTTTTTCTATGAATAATATTCACATGTATCATCTTTATAAAAAGTGTCCTTTTTGGTAATCTATTTTCATCTCATAATATTATAAATCATGAACAGCTTTCCCACATCAAGATATTCCCTTTATGACATTATTTTAAACAGTTGCATAGTATTCCATTATTTTGATTTACTATATTTTTTAACCAATACCCAGATGCTAGACATGTTAATCGTTGCTGTTTTTTCCCCATTTTTAAACACCACTGGGATGAGCATCCTTGTAGTAATATGTGTGTGCATTCTTAATTATTTCCTTGGGTTTAACATTTTAATGTGCTTTTTAAAGTAGGTAAGTCTTTTAAAATATGCACATTGACAAACAATGCTCTGAAGAACCTGTAAATATGACCTGGAACAATGTTCCTGCCCACGAGTGCCAGGAGAGCACAAACTGACAAGGGTGGAGAAGTATTGACAGCTCATATGGACAACTGCATACCAAACTCGGGATGAAAATAGTAATATTATGGGACAAAAGCAGCTATATAGGGGTAAAAACAAGACTAGCCTGGGGTAAATTTGCGTATATCAAATCTGTAAGCAAACTTCGGTAGGCATAATAGCCCCCAATTACAATTATCATTTGTCCACGAGTACCGTTATAATAGGAAATAACTTACATAGCTACTCTTTATTTGAAGCATTACTAGATGTGCTTGGAGGGTAGCAAAGAGGAGAACAAAACTTGTAAGTCAAGACTGGAAGTGCTCATTCCTCAAAAGTTTGCCATAGAATTACCACATGACCTGGCAATTCCACTCCTAGATATATCCCAAAATAAATATAAACAGAGACTCAGACAGATACTCAAACAGATATACCAGTCTTCATAGCAGCATTATTCACAACAGCCCAAAGCTGGAAGCAACCCAAGTGTCCAATAGATGCATGGATAAACAAAATGTGATGTGTATATATATATACACACAATGGAATATCATTCAATCATAAAAATAAATTAAATTTGATACATGGATGAACCTTGAGGATATCATGTTGAGTCAAATAAGCCAGACACAAAAGGACAAATGTTATATGATTTCATTTATATGAAATATCTAGAATAAGCCAATACAAAGAAACGGAAAGTAGATTATAGCTTACGAGGGACCAGGAGGAAGAGGGAATGAGGAGTTATTGCTTAATAGGATCAGCATTTCTGTTTGGGGTGATGAAAAAATTTTCATAATGGAAGGTGGTGACAGTAGAACAACACTGTAATTAATGCCACTGAATTCTACACAAAAATGGTTAAAATGGCAAATTCTGTGATATATATATAATTATAATAAAATTACAACAAACAAACAAAATACAGATCATTCTACTCCCCTATCAAAAGCCCTTCAATATTATCCCACTGTACTTGGAATAAAATTCACACTCTTTACTGTGGTCTATTTTTTAAAAATTGGAAGGACCCAAAAAGCCTTTAAAACTTTCCTAAGTCAAAAAAGAAAATCAGGATAGAGGTTATTTCTGTAAGGATAGGAGGGCTACATGAAGAGTTTAAAATGCCATCAGTAAGTTTTATTTCTTAAACTCACTGAGGAGAAAGAGGAGGAAGAAGAAAGGAAAGGGGAAGAGAGAGGAAATTGTTATGGGAGGAAAAAAGTCTAAATTGATCCCACCCCAGAGATTCTGATTTCAGTTGGTCTGGGCTAGAGCCCAGGGTGGGCTTTTTCCCTTGTTCTTCCTTCCTCCCTTTCTTCCTTCCTTCCTTCCTTCCTCCTTCCCTTCCCTTCCCTTCCCTTCCCTTCCCTTCCTCCCTCTCTCTCCCTCTGTTTCTTTCTTTTTTTAACTATCCAGGGGTAGTCAGGTTTGAGAGTAGCTCATTCACAGGACAGAAGAGCTGTTAACTTAGTCAAAGAAAAAAAATAGCGGTGCTACCATTTCAAAGCTATTTTTAACCATCTGTTATTTTTGCAAAAACAAAAACAATGTAATGTTTGTTTTTCCCAGTGTTATTTTAAATTAAGTGCCCCTAGAGGCCTGAATCAGGGGGAAAAGAGGCCTAAATTGGATGCTTTATAGATTCACCAATATGATTTTTTTTAAATAATAATTTTATTTTTTTATTTTTTAAAAGATACTTAGTTTACATAAATGTTACACAAAAATTGTAGGGCTTCCCATATGCCCCACCTCCCACTCCTCCCACAACCTCCCACATAAGCATCCTTCATTAGTGTGGCACATCACCTGCAATGAATATACACATCCTGGGGCTTTACCACTAAGCATGGACCATAGTTCACATTGTAGACCACACTCTCTCACACACAGTTCTGTATGTTATATAATGATATAAAATGGCCTATATCTGTCATTGCAGTGTCATTCAGGATAATTCCCAAGTCCCGAAAAAGCCCCTGTATTACAACTGCTTTTCCCTCTCCCTGCCCCTAAAGCGTCCAGTGGCCACTGGCTCCACATTAATGTTGTAATTACTTCCACTGTGTGAATCACAATGATCCAGCGATTCCACTGCTGGGTATATACCCAGAAGAACTGAAAGCAAATACACGAACAGATATATGCACACCAATGTTCATAGCAGCATTGTTCACTATTGCCAAAAGTTGGAATCAGCCCAGGTGCCCATCAACAGATGAATGGATAAACAAAATGTGGTACATACATACAATGGAATATTACTCAGCTGTAAAAAGGAATAAAGTGCTAACACACGGGATAACATGGATGAATCTGGAACACCAATATGATTTAATACAACCAAAGCTCACAGTATATGGCGCCCATCTGACAAAAAGACTTCAACTAATGGCACATTAATCAGTGGGAATAGCTGTTGTTCAAGCAGCATCTTATGATTGGGAGGCTCCCAAATTGGGAAAATCTATTAATATGATGAAACATATTAATAAATTTTCTTACATTGAAATTCCTTATATTTCCTTTTTTCTTTCCTTCGTTCTCTTTTTTTTTAAGTGGTACTGGGGATTGAACCCAGAACCTCATACATGGGAAGCAGGAGCTCAACCACTGAGCTACATCTGCTCCCCGCTTATATTTCTATAATAAACCTCAGCTCACATTTCATTTCCTTCTGCTTTCTGGCCATGTCCTTTTCTCACCATCTCCTCCTTATATTCTGCTTTTAGGTCTTCCTGTAAAGTAGCAATTTATATGTCTTTTTAAAATTCATAGAAAAATATTTGGTGACTGCTTTTATCACTCTTTTCTGTTGTATCTTCTCTACTGAATTTGATTCCTCTTTCCCACCATTCATATTTCAGTATCTTGGTATTGGTGTCATGCCAGATCTCTCTTTATTTCTCATTATGGAATGAGTTGAGTTTTCCTGGCCCAGCTGCTTGCAGTAGTTACCTTCAGGGAGTATATTTTTATTAGCATTTTCTGAGGTCAGCTGTAACTGAAACATTTTTATGTTTTCTCCATATCTTTGTTGCATGCCGTGAAAACTTGCACACACATCCCCAATTTTTTTCCTTCATTGTAATACATTTCCTATTATAAAGGCTAAACTACCTAGATTAGCTATGTTTGTATAGAAAAAGCTATGTTTTTTTCATTAACAGAGGATGCTCATATAATTATTTTTCATGTTTTTAATGATTTGGTGATGGGCAGGTTAGGGGAACAGTAGACAAGTCTTGTTTTCTTTTACAAAGTAGAAATAGATTTTTTTCTGAATTATAAAATAAAACATCTTAACTTTTTTTCTTTATTAGAGAAGCTGCGAGTTTATAGGACATAAAATACATAAATGCATAGATACGTAAAATGCATAAAATACAGAATTCCCATATACCACCCTGTTATTAACACTTTGCATTGGTGTGGAACATTGGTTAATATCAATGAAAGCACATTTTATAATTGTCCATGTTTTTTTATTTATTTTATTTTTTTAAAGATATTTAGATTACATAAATGTTACACAAAAAATACAGGGATCCCTATATGCCCCACTCCCCACACCTCCCACACCCTCCCACATCAACATCTTTCATTAGTGTGGCACATTCATTGCAATTGATAAACACATCCTGGGGCTTTGCCACTAAGCATGGACCATAGTTTACATTGTAGTTTACACTCTCTCCCACACAGTTCTGCATGTTATGTGACGATAGAAAATGACCTATATCTGTCATTGTAATGTCATTCAGGACAATTCCCCAGTCCCGAAAAAGCCCCCCTATTACAACTGTTTTTCCCTCTCCTTGCCCTCAGAGCCTCCAGTGGCCACTGCCTCCACATCAATGTTGTAATTTCTTCCAATGCTAGAATCACAATATGTCTCTAATAGAATACCAGTAAGTCCATTCTAGTCCATAGTTCATTCCCCAATCCTGAGGATTCTGGAATGGTGATGTCCACTCCACCTCTAATTGAGAGGAGGCTTCGATCCCATACACCCGACGGATGGGGCTTTCTTATACTTGCAGTTGTCGGCGATATAGTCCATGTTTTAACCAAGGGGTCACTGTTCGTGTAGTATAGTTCCCTGGATTTGTTTTTTATTTTTTTTGGATACCATATATACAATCTAACATTTCCCCCTTTTAATCACATTCAGATATATATATCAGAGCTGCTAATTACGTTCACAATGTTGTGCTACCATCACCATCATCCATCACCGAAACATTTCTATCATTCCAAATAGGAACCTGTTCATTTTACATTTTAAGCCTTAACTTCCATTCCCTATCCCCACCACTTCCCCTGGTAGCCTATATTCTATATTTTGACTCTATGAGTTTGCTTATTCTAATCATCACAAATCAGTGAGATCATTTGTCCTTTTGTGCCTGGTTTATTTCACTCAACATGATGTCTTCAAGGTTCAACCATGTTGTCACATGTACAGAACTTCATTCCTTTTTATGGCTGAATAATATTCCACTGTGTGTGTGT
>JAQZBX010025889.1:0-29258 GCA_029593785.1 Cabassous unicinctus | reverse complement strand
GCTGTGATTTGGAGAAACTGATTCCTCCAAAAGTTGTGGGCTTCCTGAAAGTTCAGCTGTTAAGAACTGACCAAGTAGCTGTGGCACTTGCAAGAGCATTGCTAGTAATCTTGTAGGCTTTCAGAAGTTCCAGAAGAGGAATATGAAGCTCTCTACTATTTTCAAAGAATAAAACCCTTAATGTGCCTACTGTAAGTGTCAGAAGAAGACTGCCAATCAGGATAGAAAAGTCCTCTGCAGGTCTACTTGGCTTAAATGCCTTTGCCAAGGAAACTTGCAGGTTGGGGTAGGGAGGGTGCAAGGTGGAAGGAGGCAGGGGGTGGGAGACACTTAAAAGGAGCATTATGTGCACACAAAGAGGAGCACTTGTTGTCAGAATGAGTTTCCACTCATTTTCATTATACATGTGTTTCTGGACAATTCTAGGAGGCAAGAAAGACTGTATATGGTGCGCCAGCATTAAAGCAAGTTCACATCACCAAAACTTTCAGTCACATTCTCTAAAACTGGTGAGGGAGTCCTTGAGCAAGCAACTTGTCTCAATCTAGTATACTGAGACTCTTATCTCTTAGGAAATTCGCTTGAGATTTTAGAAGTTAATTTTTTTTTATTATTGAATTATATTGTAAAATCTTAATTACTGCATCTACAATTTAATCAAGAAGAAATGCTTTGAATTTACATCAAGGATACGTCTACTCTAGTGGCATAAAAGAGACACAGACATAAGACCAAGTACACATGTTTTTAAAAACAAAGAGTACATGTTTAACCTGGTTCCACTTTTGCTATTTTGGACCACATGTTTCCTCTTAGAGAGTTAAATCTGATTTATCTTCCTACATTATAAATATAAATGCTGCTTCTCACAATTTCTTAGTTATAAAGAAAATATTGAAAACAATATGGGAAACAAAGTTTAAAAACAAAGTAACCCCTGATGTTACCCTACAGGGGAAAGGTTGATTAAAATATGGCCCTTCTGTGGCTCATCTCAAAGAAACACTAACTCAAAGACAAATGCTTCTGATCTGGAAATAAGTTTCCCACTTCCCTGCAGGACCAGATCTTCAGGTATTTCTGGTCTTGATTGCAAATTAAGTGAAAATATCTACAGAACATCTAGAAGCTAAAAATCAGAACGGGGCTTATTAAAATCAAAATTTTGTGCCAGACTAAATATATATTTTGAGCTTTTTATTTTTTTAATAATATTATTTTTTATTACAGATGATATTTTAAAATAACTTACATTTTACTATGCTTTATGTTCATTAACTGTAAGTTTGAAGCAAGAATAAGTTTTAAAATTTTATATTTCACTTGATTCTATTGAAATTTTAATTACATACTACCTTACTTAACCAAGTTATACTTGAGGTAAGTTTCAGCTAAAAAGAAAATCCACCACAAAGATAAAGTTAACCAGTTCAAGATTATATAAAATCATACTGCCTCCTCATATTCTGAGTTTACAACTTTATGAATTAACCATTGTGGATCCATGGAAATTTACTATATATTTAAAAGCAAATACTTTTTTGTACTTTATAATCAAATTATGTTGGGAAATATAGGCCAAAAACTTGGGGAAAAATTTTTTCGTAATAGGAGACAATGCAATAATGAGTCAAAATGGAACATAAGACCAGTATTTAATGTTTCTAACTTCTAAAAAACATATATATCTATCTAAACAATATTTTGTTAAAAAATTGTACAGAATATATTTTTGCTGCAAAGAGTACAAATTTCCAATATGGATTTATAGCCAGCTAAAAGCTTTTGAAATCATGTATAGCCAACTAAGTTTTCTAAAACAACATAGGTTTGCAGTAAAAGATCCCTGCTAAAAACCAACTGTATTTAAATGGATCTTAGTTAAGTAGTATCTTCATGATACTAGTAATCCTTTAAAAAGTGAGTATAATAGGGCTACAATAACATTACTATTAATAAAAATTACTGAAGAAATTATTGCTGTACTTTTCCCCATAACGACTATCAAACTTTGTTCAAATTGTGCAACCCTAACTTACTTTTCCTCTTATCGAATTTCATTGTTTCACATCTCTTAATTCAGCAGAGAATGAATCTTAAAAATCTGTTCTATAAGAATTCATGGTATTTAAACTTGTAGCTTAACATTATACTACCATATTTCACCCTTTTGTTCTCCAAATACACAAAAAAATACATTTTTCTCAAAAATGAAACAAGATATACATATTAAAAAAATAAAGCCTACAAAAAGTTCCAGAGCTAAAAATATCATTCATATTGGCACAAAGTGATCTACTAGTCAAAATTCCAAAACATCTAAATGAAATACATTTATGTCTTGATTACTTTTCAAAGCAATACTACATTTATCAAGGTGAAATCACATTATTTTAGCTCTTCAACCAAGTGTACACAAATGTTTTTATACAGTTTTTATGTTACCGTATTTCATCTAGGTTCTTGACTTATGCTGCAGAAATGAATTTCAGACCATATCAGGTGACTGAGGCCAGCAATTTATTAAGGTAGGGAGAAAAGAGAAATGGGAGAAAATAACAGATCATGGGTCCCTGGTAGAGGGGAAGGGGCTGAAGAGTGATAGGGCTGATATATAGACTACAATTTCCCATTATAGATTATAAATGCCCAGGTTTTACTTGTGTGTAGATCTGCACATTGGGGACATGGTGAAAGCAAGGTACAGAAGACATGAGGGCCCCAAGCAGAGCAGAAGGGCACAGAAGCTGCCAGGAGCAGGAGCAGTGGGGCAGGAGGACAACAGGGGTCAGGAACAGGAGCTGTAGGGGTGATTTGACCTTTGTGCCTGCTTTTTAAACTGTTAATTATCCCACCTCTTTGCTAATGGCATGGGAGGAGTCCCAGGTGTTTGTTGTTTTGATTGATTACCTCACCCATCAATCCCCCAGGTGGGGCCTATGATAATGTCCTGGGAGAATTATCTGAGCTTCTCTTAGCTTCAGGGAGAAATCTCATGAGGATCTTCCAGCAGCCATCTTGGGTTATCAGTATCCACATGGACTTCACTCCCTATATGAAGCCTGCTTCAATTACAATTAGGAGACCAAGTCGTGTGTGCCAAAAAATAGCATTCAGGTAGATTGCTATTCTCAGAAAAACATTTAAAGAAGGGAATTCTTAGAGAACTGACCTGGTTCCTGGTTGTTCCTCCAACAGGACCAGGTGTCACTCTATATTTCAGTAATTGATCCAGAAGATCTTCATTAGTGAGCTCTGTTACATCTAGATCATCTTTGTCTACTAATTTGGGTTTATCAGTTTTCTTAGTAGCTTTCCTGCCAAAGGTGGTGCGGCTTTGGAGGGCAGTGGTTGCCCTGGAGCCAAAGACAGGGGAGGGCTCCTGCTCCTCATTGCTGGAGATGTCTGGGGCCCTTTGCTGCTGACACTGGCAGTGAGCAGTTTGGCCAGGGGTGTGCCATGAGATGCTGCAGGTAGAGCTGCACCTACATGTGTCTACGCTACTTCCTGAGCATCATGTTGATGGTGATCAACTCACTCTTCATCTTTCATCAGCACTAAACAGTCTTCCAGGAACTCCGACTTCTCTGCGGGGCATCCTTCCCCTGGCAGCTTTCATACCTGTGGTTCACAGGACTCTTGTTTGCATTCTGTGGCTGCACGACACCCTGTCTCTGCCTCTGCCCCCACCTCGGAGATGGTGCTCCTCACCTGGCTCAGTGGGCAGTGGGTAGTGGCTGAGCATCCTGCGAGTGGCCACAAGGTCCCAAGCGGTGTCTCCAGGCCCTTGCAGCCAGACCAAGCTATCACCAGCTTCGCAGTCACCGCCACCACCTGCACCGGCCACAGCCACCTTTTGGGGCCCTGAGCGGAGGTGCCTATGATAAATGTTTATTGACTTTTACATATTGAACCAGTCCTGAATTCTTGGAATAAATCCTGCTTGGTCATGCTGTGTAAGCAAGTAAATAAGCTCTTGGGTTTGGTTTACTAATATGCTCAGGATTTTGCATACAAATTCAAAACAACTATTGGTCTGTAGTATCTTGTGGAATCATTGATATCAGGACAATGATGGCCTCATGAAATGAGTTAGGAGCTTTCTCTCACATTCTATTTTTATATTTGGAAGAGTTTGAAAAATATTAGTATTAATATTTTTTAATTAACCAGTGAAGCCATCTGCTCCTGAATTTTCTTTGTTGGGAAGTTTTTGATTACTCGTTCAATCTCTTGTTTTAGCTCAAATCTTATTCTCTATTTACTCTTGAGTCAGTTTGGGTAGTTTGTATGCTTCTAGGAACTTCCCTGTTTTATCTAAGTTATATATAATTTGTTGTAATATTATTGTTCATAATATTCTTTTATCATACCTTTTATTTCTCTAAAGTCTGGAGTTTAAGAGTGTTTTTTATAATTTTCACTTAGTTGGGAATTTTCCAATTTTCCTCTCTCATTGGTTTCTAGCTTAATTCCTTCCTGGTCATAAATGCTACTTTGTATAGTTATTCTTTTTAAATTTATTGAGATGTGCTTTGTACCCTAACATATGGTCTATCCTGAAGAATGTCCCATGTGCACTTGAGAAGAATGTGTACTTTATTCTATTTTGTGTTCTGTCCATGTTTATGTGGGGTCTAATTGTTTTACATTATTAAGACCTGTATTTCCCTGTTGATTTTCTGTCTGGTAGCTCTAACCATAAACAAACATAGGATATTGAATTTGATGAGCATTATTGTAGAACTGTTTCTGCTTTCATTTCTATCAGTTATTCCTTCATATTTTTGCTGGGTCTTTGGTTTCCTAATTGTTATATATTCTTCATGCTCTGACCTTTTATCCATCTGTAAACTATTTTTTTCTCTTGTAAATATATTGTTCTTAAAGTTCATATTATATGATATGTGTGTTTCCCACCCCAGCTTTCTTTTGTTTCCTATTTGCCAGGACAATCATTTTCCATGTATTCACTATCAACTTATTAGTATATTTGGATCTACAGTCAAGTCTATTTTAGGAAGCTTAGAGATGGATCATGTTTTATTTTTATTATTTATTCATTTATTTGTTTTACTTCTTCCCCCTTGCTGCTTGTGCTTGTTGTGTGCAATTGTGGTGTGTTTTTCTGTGTCTCCTTGTCTCCCTTTGTTGCATCGCCTTGCTGCACCAGCTCACCATGCCACATGGACCATCAGCTCAACAAGCCACATGGGCCATCAGCTCACTGCACTGCACGGGCCAGCTTGCCTTTACCAGGATGCCCCATGAAGGGAATCTGGGACCTCCCAAATGGTAAATGGAAGCCCAACCACTTGAGCCACTTCCACCTCCTTGTTTTATTTTTTCATCACCTCTGCCAACCTCTGTGTTTTAAATGGAGAGTTACCACTTTTAAATTTAAATTAATTGCTGTAATTTTTTATTTTATTTTATATGTCATATATTTTTATCCTCATTCTCTATTTCTCCTACTTTTATATTTAATTCATTTTACTTTAATGATTCTTTTTGAATTCCTTTTCTTTTTTCATACTTTTCTTCATACTTTTCTTCATGGATATCCTGTGGATTACATTGATATCTTTTTTTTTTTAAAGATTTATTTATTTATTTATCCCCCCCTTGCTGCTTGTGTTTTACTGTGTCCATTAGCTGTGTGTTTCTTCCGTGTCTGCTTATCTCCCCCTTGTTGTGAGGTCCTGCTGCATCAGCCCACCGTGCTGTGCGGGCCGGCCTGCTCTTACAAGGAGGCCCCGGAAGCGAACCTGGGGCCTCCCGCATGGTGAATGGGGGCTCTATCCATTGAGCCTCACCCGCTTCCTGCTGTGAGGTCTTGCTGCATCAGCCTACCTTGCCGTGCGGGCCGGCCGGCCTGCCCTCACAAGGAGGCCCCAGGAAGTGAACCCGGGGCCTCCCATATGGTAAACGGGAGCTCTATCCATTGAGCTACACCCGCTTCCCTACAATGATATCTTAAGTTTTTAAGAACTCAGTCTGAATTAAAACCAACTTAGATTTCGTAGTATACAAATTCTTTGCTATTATACATCTCCACCCTTCTCCTTTATGTTATTGCCACAAATTGCATCATTATACATATTGTTCTATTTAACATGGGTTTATAAAAATGGTTTTATGCATTTGTCTTTTAATTCAATAGGAATAAAAGAGGAGTTACAAAAATATACTACTACCACTGACATTTATACATACCTATGCACTTACCATTACTTACCATTACTTTCATTAAATTTGGGAAATTTTGTCCATTATTTCTTCACATATTCTCTCTACCACTTTCTCTCTTTCTCTCTTTCCTGATCTTATGGAATAAACTCATGCGAATTTTGGTAAACTTGAAGATGTCCCATAGATCCCTTTATTTTTTTTTTCATATACCAGGGAGAGGAAATTTTTTAGGAGGTACTGGGGATTGAACCTGGGACATTGTATGTGCAAAGCAGGTACTCAAACACTGAGCTGCACCAGCTACACCAGAATGAATTTTTTTTATAAAATCCATGGAACTTCACTACACAATTCCAATGCATGGGTAGTGTCTCTCATTGTTTTAATTTGTTTTTCTGTAATGACAAATGATGTTAAATATCTTTATTTGTGATTACTTGCCAATTGTATACCTAATTTGCTCAGGTGTCTGTTCATTCATTTGCTAATTTTTTTAATTGAGTGATTTGTTTTTTTTACTCAAGCTATAGACCTTGCTGGAATTTTAGTACAAATCCTTTATATATATGTGTGTTTTACAAAGCTTTTTTCCAGTGCAGGGTTGAGGTCTTTTCATTCTTTTAACAGTGTCTTCCACAGAGTAGAATTTTTAATTTTCAAATTAAAATCCCATTACTATTTTTTCCTTTCATGACTCTTTCACTAGATGCTGCATATAAAAAGTCATCAGCAACCATAAAGTCATGCATATTCTTTCTTCCATTGGATTCTCAAATTTTTATCATATTGCATCTTACACATAAGTGTTTAAACTATTTTGGGTGAGTTTCTGTGTAAGATGTAAAGTTTCTGTCTTTATTTTTCTATATGGCCATTGAGTTGGTCCATTGTCATTTGTTGAAAGGATTATGTAACTTTGACTAAATTTGGGTGGGTCTACATATGGACTGTATTATTCCTTCCCATTTTCCTGTGTGCCAAGGTCATACTCTATTAATTAATGTAGCTTTATAGTAAGGATAGGAAACAGGTAGAATGGTGTCTTCAATTTTATTCTTCTTAAGCATTTTGCATGCTATTCTAGGAGTACAAACAGTCAATATCTAGAAAATATTTTCCTGGAATTTTGAATGAGATCTTAAAAATATTGAGTCTACCCACCATGAATAAGGAATATTTCTCCATTTATTTAACTTTTATTTCTTTCAAGTTTTCATAGTTTATGAGATAAAGAGATTTACATATTTTTGTATGTTTAACCAAAGGAATTTAATTCTTGTGTGTATTATTATAAATTTGTTTGTTTGTGTTTTCCTTCATTGTTCATTTCATGGAAGGGGAAATCAATTGACTTGTATGTTTACCTTGTACTTTGCTTCTTGTTCTCTCCATGCAGTCTCTTCAAGACACTTGATAGCTTCATTCCCTTTGAACTTGCAAATTTATAGCTCCAAATAATGTGAACATTTAATTTCAGAGATTCTGATGGTGTACCGCAGGTTGCACATGTCCACACTGAACAATGAGCACCAAGCTTTCTGTGCCACAACCTGGCTGCCAGAAGAGGGTGCCTGACCTGTCTTTTTGACCCAGCTGAACATCAGACCAAGTGGAGAAGGCCTCCCTCCTGGCCCTGCATCTTTGGTGCCCTGTTCCCTAAGAGGATTAGTGCTTCAATGTGGAGAACTGTTGTATTAGACTCCAGTGTCCATGGTACAACTCAAGCCCTGTCCATAGTGTGTAAAAAGCTTCATTCATGAGTTTATATTACTGCTAGCTTCCTAAAATGTCTACCCATGTCCCCCTCCTTGAATGTGCTTAATCAAATGTTTGTAGTTTTCATGTTATAAATCTTTCACTTCTTTGGTAAAATTTCTTCCTAAGTAGTTTGTTCTTTCTGATGCTGTTTTAAAGAAATGGATTTATTAACTTTCTTTTCAGCTTGTTTGTTGCTCTGTTATGGAAAAACAAACTTTTCTACAACTTTCTGACATTGTTTATTAGCTTAGCTGTATTTTTTTGAATTCTATACGGTTTTTCCAATATAAATCATATCATCTGCAAATAGAGATAGTTTTCCCTCTTCCTTTCCAATTTGAATGCCTTTTCTTTCATTTTCTTGCCTAATTGCTCTGGCTGTGACATCCTAGAAAATGATTAATAGCAGTGGCAAAAACAGTATCTTTGATTTGTCCCTGATCCTATTGGGGAATGCACACAGTCTTTCACCATTGGGTATTATGCTAGCTAAGTAGTCCTAGTTTTGTTGGCTTGTTTGTATCTTTGTATGTGATCTTGAAAAGGTATTGAATTTTGTCAAATGATTTTTTCTGCTGCAATTGGCATGATCAAAATATATTTTCTTTTTTGAATTAATGTTGCAAGCTTGTTTGCTTCTTAAATACATTTTATTTTTTTTTTAAATATTTTATTAGAGAAGTTGTAGGTTTCCAGAAAAATCATGCATAAACTACAGAGTTCCATATAGCCCTGTCACTGGCAGTTTTCCCTTTGCATTAATGCAGTATTTTTGTTATAATTGAAGAACCAACATTATTAGAATTATACTGCTAACTGTAGTCCATAGTTTACATTAGGGTTCACAGTATTGTATACTTCTTTAATGTCTGAAATTTTTATCCTGGTAACATACATACAATCTAAAATTCTTCTTTTTCACATATACAAATTCAGTGGTGTTAATTACAGTCACAATACTGTCCATGCCATCCACTATCAATTTTTTTCCATTACCACATAGAGAAACTGTACCAATTAAGCCACAAACACCCATTCCCTACATCCACACTAGCCCCTTTTAACCTGTATCCTATGTTTTGATAATAGACTTTATTTTTCAGAGCACTGCAAGGTTTGCAGAAATATTCTGCAAAAATTCATTTAGCTCTAATCTCCCCTTCTCTACAACCTCAGTACAGAGTTTTCTTTTTATTAACATCTTGCATTACAGTGGTGCATTTTTTGCAGTTGATGAACCAATATTGATGCATTTTTATCAACTAAAGTCTAATTTACATTAGAGTTTACTCTTTGTGTTATATAGTTCTCTGAGTTTGACAAATGTCTAAGGTCATTTATCCATTATAGTTCAATACACAATAGTTTCACTGTAACCTTTAACCCAGGTGGCTATGGCTAGTACAAACATTTAACTATTTTTAAAAATCACCATCTGGAAGATGTCACCAAACCTGGACAATTTCTGAGATGGGGGTGAAACAAAAGTGAGCCCCAAAACCAGTCTCACAGGGAGCCACCATGCAGGTCATAATGCACAAATAAAATATTTTGAAAACATGGTCCATATTTCCACCTTTGATCCTAGCATGCCACATCAGGAACATGAGCCCCTAACCCCAAAGCCTCCTCCAATATAGGGAATGGGTGACATTATGTCAGCATATCAACATGCTACCACATTCTCTTAATAAAATTTAGTAACTTCTTTTTCATTAATCACAACCCTGGTTGTGTCATTATTTATATGATTCCAGAGTTCCTAAAAAGTTAATTTAGGAGAAATTGTGGGATGATGGCATCAGATTAGGCAGGCAGGCCTCATCTCTCTCACAGAAACAGTGGAGAAATAGCCAAACACTGTCCAAGGAACCTGTTTTTGGTGTCAGCAGACCAGGACAGTGCTTCACAACTCCCAGGAGGGTGAGGGACAGAAAGATGAAGAAGCAAAACAACAAATGTCAGTTACCAAATCCCCATGGTGGCAAGGAAGGGCTCCCCTGACCCTCCAGCAAGATACTAAGCTGTAGAAAAACCCCTGGCACACTGCAGATGACTGAGAAGGGAACAGACAGCTTCCTCCCTGTCAGCTGTTTCAAGAGAAAAGGGTGGAAAAGTCAGGGGGCCTTTCTTCAGTGAATTTAACCAGCAGAGCATGCTTTGAATCACCTTTGACCAGACCAAACTGCAGGAAAACAGTTTGAAACACCTCTATGGAAAGACATGCCAAGGAGGGTCATCTGCTGGCTGGTCTGGAAATTGCATGGACAAAACTTCTTTTGATCTTCTCTGTATCCTAACTCCTGGGAGAAAATCTGTGCCCCATTAGTGAGTCCCTGGAAAAGTTTTAATAACTTAAGCTGAGCCATTTTAAAGACTTACAATAAGCTAAACCAAATATCAAAGAACTGTCAAAAAAACAATAGGGTGCTGGATGTCACTCAAATGGTTGGGCATCTGTTTCTCATATTGAGGGACCTCAGCTCAACCCCCAGGACCTCCCAGTAAAATAAAAGTAAAATATAGAAGGCACACTGGCTGGCAGGCCCCTGAGTGGGTGTGCCATAAGGCCCCATGAGCAGGTGCACCACTATGCCCCATGATCAAGTGCACCATCAAGTCCCATGTGTGGGAACACCATCAGGCCCTGCAAGTGGGTGAGTCACCAGATCTTATGAGTGGGTGAGCCAGTCCCCACTGAGCCATGCAGGAAGATGATAATATTACAGGAGAGTGACACAAAGGTGAGCCAAAATGAGATGCACCAACAAACCAGGAACCATGGTGGCACAGGTGGCAGAAAGCCTCTCTCCCAGATTGGAGGTTCCCAGGATTGAATCTCAGTGAAGACAGGAGGAGAAGAATGAGAAGAGAGGGCAGGAAACAGACACAGAGAATTGCCCAGTGAATCGACACAAAAAAAGCAAAAATGAGGGGCAGGGGGGCCAAAAATGTATAAAAAAGTAGAATAAATAAATCTTTTAAAAAAACAGTAGGCAAGTTAGAGTAATTGGCCATCAGAGTAAAGACACCAACATATTCAGTTGCCTATATTTCAGTAAATAATTACAAGCCATACTAGGAAACAGGAAGAGATGGCACAGCCAAAGGAATAAATTAAATATTCTGAAGAGATACTGAATTTTAAAAAATTAACCAATGATAATTATACAACTCTCCTAAATCAATTCAAAGAATTAAAAGAAAATATGACTAAAGTGAAAAAGGATATTAAGATGACACTGGGTGTCACTGAGTGAGCATAGAGAACAATTTGAAATCCTGCAAAGAAAAGTAACAGATCTTATGGGACTTAAAGTCATCATGGATGAGATTAAAAATAGATTAGAGGCACATAAGAGAAGATTTGAATTGCTTGAAGACAGAATTAGTAATTTCAAAGACAGAACATCAGAACAGAAAAAGACAGGAGTGGAGAAAGAGAAGAGAATGGAACAAATGGAACAGGGTCTCAGGGAATTGAATGACATTGCAAGTCATACAAACATATGCATTATCAATATCCCAGAAGAATAAGAGAATGGAAAAGATACAGAAAAAATATTTGAGGAAATAATGACTGAAAACTTCCCAACCCTTATGAAAGACAAAAATATCAATATCCAAGAAAAACAACGCACATGGAACAGAAAAAAATCTGAATAGACATAACCCAAGACATCTACTATTCAAAATGACAAATATCAGAGTTAAAAATGGGATTCTGAAAGCAGCAAGAGAAAAGCAAAGCATCACATACAAGGGAACCTTGATAAGATTAAGTGCCAAGCTTTCATCAGAAATCTTGGAGGTATGAAGAAAGTCGCATGATGTTTTTAAGGGATTGGAAGAGAAAACTGCCAGCCAGGAATTCTGTATCTGGCTAAGCTGTCTTTCAAAAATGAGAGTGAGTTTAAAGTCTTCACAGACAAACAAAGACTGATAGAATATGTAATCAAAAGCCTGGAATTACAAGAGACACTAAAGGGAGTGCTGCAGCCTAAAAGGAAATAAAAGAAGGGTGAGAGAATTGGAGAAGACTGTAGAAATGAAAATTATTAGGAAGGATACATTGAAGGGTAAAAAGAGAAACAATAGTATGATATGAAAACAGAAAGTCAAAGGACAAAATAGATGGTTTTGAATGTTAATGGCTTGAACTCCCCAATCAGAAGACATAGATTGATAGAATGGATTAAGAAAATATGAGCCATCTATATGTTTTCTACAAGAGATTCACCTCAGACATAGGTCCCAACCAGGCTAAAAGTGAAACGTTGGAAGAAGATATTTCATGCAAATAGTAACCAAGAAAGATCTGGAGTAGCAATACTAATATCAGACAAAACCAATTTTAAATGCAAAACTGTTTGCACCCCAAAACAGCAGGATGTACATTCTTTTCAAGTGCTCATGGATCCTTCTCCAAGATAGACCATATATTGAAACAGCAGGATGTACATTCTTTTCAAGTGCTCATGGATCCTTCTCCAAGATAGACCATATGTTGGGACACAAAACAAGTCTCAATAAATGTAAAAAAATTGAAATTGTACAAAACACTTTCTCTGATCAAAAAGAATGAAGCTGAAAACCAATAAGGAATGAAAAAAGGGGAAAGTCATAAATATATGGAGGTTAAGCAACACACTCTTAAATAATCAGTTAGTCAAAGCAGAAATTGCAAGAGAATTCAGCAAATATCTTAAGATGAATGAAAATGAGAACCAAAAATACCAAAATCTATGGGACACTGCAAGGACAGTGCTGAGAGGGAAAATTATAGCCTTCAATGTTTACATTAGTAAAGAAGAAAGAGCTAAAATTGAAGACCTGATGGCATATCCGAAAGAACAACAAAAAGAGATGCAAACTAAGTCCAAACCAAGCCAAAGGAAAGAAATAGTAAAGATCAGAACAGAAATAAATGAAATCAAAAATAAAACTACAAAACAGAATCAACAAAACCAAAAGTTATTTCTTTTGAGATCAACAAAATTGACAAACCTTTAGCTAGACAGACAAAGAAAAAAGAGAGCATGCAATTAAATAAAATCAGAAATGAGAGAAGGGACATTACCCCTAACCTCACAGAAATAAAAGATCATAAGAGGATACTATGAACAAATGTATGCCAAAAAAAATCACAAAATATAGATGAGATTGAGAAATTCCTAGGAATGCCTGAATCACCTACACTGACCCTAGAAGAAATAGAAGACCTCAGGAAACAAATAACAACTGAAGAGATTGAAACAGTCATCAGAAACCTCCAAAAGATGAAAAGCCTGGGACCAGATGGCTTCACAGGTGAGTTCTACCAATCATTCAAAGGCGATCTAATATCAATTCTGTTGAAGCTCATCCAGAAATTGAACAGGAAAGAATACTACTAAATGCATTCTTTGAAGCCAACATTACCCTAATACCAAAACCAGACAAAGATACTACAAAAAAGAGAAAATTACAGACCAATATCTCTAATGAATATAGATGCAAATATTAACTGAATCCAAAAGTACATTAAAAGAATTATACACCATGATCAAGTGGGTTTTATCTCAGGTATTCAAAGGTAGTTAAACACAGGAAAATAAGTTAGTGTAATAAACCACACTGATACATTGAAGAAGGAAAATCACACGATCCTCTTGATTGAAGCAGAAAAGGCATTTGACAAAATACAACACCCTTTCTTGGTAAAAATACTCCCGAAGATAGGACTAGAAGAATGCTTTCTCAATCTGGTAAAGTGCATATATGAAAACCATAGAGTTAGCATTGTACTCAATGGTGAAATACTGAAAAGTTTACCACTGAGATCAGGAAAAAAGCAAGGGTGCCCACTATTACCATCGTTCTTCAATATTATGCTAGAAGTTCTAGCTAGAGCAGTTAGGCTAGATAAAGAAATAAAAGGCACACAAACAGGAAAAGAAGAAATAAAACTTTCACTATTGGCTGATGGTATGATCCTATATCTAGAAAATCCTGAAAAACCCACAACAAAGCTACTAGAACTAATAGACAAGTTCAGCAAAGTTCCGAGATACAATATTAATAGGCAAAAATCTATAGTGTTTCTATACACTACTGATGTGCAATCTGAGGAGGAAATCAGAAAAAAAGTGTTGCATTTATAATAACAACTAAAACAATCAAATATTTACGAATAAACTGAACCAAGGACATAATGGACCTGTATTCAGAAAACTACAAAACATTGGAAAAGAAACTGAAGAAGACTTAAATAAATGGAAGAACATCCCATGCTTATGGATTGGAAGACTAAATATCATTAAAATGTCAATTCTACCCAAACTGATTTACAGACTCAATGCAATCTCAATAAAAATCCAAACAGCCTTTATTGCAGTTAATCAAATTTATTTGGAAGGTTAAGAGGCCCTGAATAACCAAACATGTCTTTTAAAAAAGAACAAAATTGGAGGTCTCTCATTTTGGGACTTTAAAAGACATTACTTAGCTACATGGTAAAAACAGCATGGTACTGGCATATATAGAAAGATTGACCAATGGAACTGAATTGAGAACTCAGAAATAGACCCTCACATCTATAGTCAAGTGGTTTTTGATAAGGCTAAGTCCGCTCAGGTGGGCCAGAAAAGTCTATTCAACAAATGGTGCTGGGCAAACTGGGTGTCCATATCGAAAAGAAAGAAATAGGACCCTTATCTCTCACCCTATACAAAAATGAACTCCAAATGGATCAAAGACCTAAATATACAAGTGACAACCATGAAACTCCTAGATGACAATGTAGGAAAACATATTCAAAATCTTGTGGTAGGTGGTAGTCTCTTACACCTTACTCTGAAAGCATGAGCAACAAAAGAAAAAAATAGATAGATGGGATCTCCTCAAAATTAAACACTTTTGCTGTTCAAAGACTTTGTCAAAAGTATGAAAAAGCAGCCAACTCAATGGGAGAAAATATTTGACAATCACATACCCAATAAGTGTTTAATATCAATGATATATAAACAGATATACAACTCAACAATAAAAAGCCAAACTACCTAGTTAAAAAATGGGCCAAAATCTTGAAAAGGCAATTGCTCAAAGAAGAAACACAAATGTTGATGAAACTCATGAATAAATGTTCAACATCACTAGGGATTAGAGATATGCAAATCATAACTACAATGAGCTATCACTTCACACTTAGACTGTCCTCTACAAAAACTCAGATAACTGAAAATGTTGGCAAGGATGTGGAGAGATAGGAACACTTATTCACTTTTTGTGAGCATGTAGAATTGTACAGCCACTGTAGAGTATTGTTTGGCAGTTCCTAAGGAAGTTGAATGTAGATTTGCCATGTGACCTGGCAATACCACTACTAGGTACATGTCCAGAAGAAATGACAGTGACATAAATAGACATGTATATTTCTATGTTCATAGCAGCATTATTCACAATAGCCAAAATTTGGAAACCACAACTGATTAATGGATAAACAAATTGTGGTGAATAAAATTGAAGTCATATTATGCAGTGATTAGAAGAAGTGAAATCAAGAAGCATATGACAAGATGGATGAACCTGGAGGACATTATGCTGAGTAAAGGAAGCCAGACACAAAAGGAAAAATGCTGTACGATTGCACTATTATGAACTAAATACATTGTTTAAAACTCAGAAACAGACTCTAACATCTACATTCAAGTGTTTTTTGATAAGGCTGTTAAATCCATATTCTTAATAATTAATAATTAGAATATGGGTCACCAGACAATAGAATATGGGTAGAAAATGGAAAGCCGAGGATTAATCTGAACAGAATTCGTTAAAAGGTTGTTTGGAAATCTTTGGAAATGAATGGAATTGGTGAGAACACATCATAGTGTTTGAGACTAACAAAATTACTATATGGTTATGAAAGCATTTGAAAGGGAAAGCCTAAGGATATTTATATTACCAGAAGGAAAACTAAAATATGTAACATGGGACTGTATAAATAGTGAAACTTCATGTAAACCTCATGTAAAATACATGTAAACCTCATGTAAAATATGAATATGGATGATATTTCATATATAAGACTGTTTTTTACAAAATATTCATACAAATGAACTCGAGAGAAGGAAGCAGAATAGAGCTATGTATTGAAGGGGAAGCGTAGAGAGATTGAGAGGTAATGAGTTTTGTTTGTTTTGTTTTTTAGTATTATTAATTGAATAATGAAAATGCTCTAATAATAATTGAAGTGATGAATGCACAATTATGTGATTGTACTGGATACCACTGGTTGTACACTTTGGATGGATTTATCTTTTATTATTATGTATTATTAAAATTGATTTTTTATTAAAAATTCCATGGTTGGTATCTGTGCTGGAATAAATATGAGGAGGCTCAAGGGGACTGTCCTGGGTAAATGCATGCTTTAGGGCCTAAGATGATACTGACCAAATATGGAGCTGGGCTGAGGCAGTACATGAGGCAGCAGGGTTTCTACTGAGAAGAGGGGCATGAACCAACAAACCTGGGTCTCTCTCCCATCTCTGAAAGCCCAAGTGATAGGCGAACCCCATCCTGAAAACAGGAAGCAGAGGGTAAAGGTATGAAGCCCCTTTACCGAGTTACACTGTGTCTATGGGAAAATCAGACCTGAACTTCCAGTGACCAGGTGGTAAGGATGTCCAACAGGGTTCAGCAGTTTGGGGGGTGTTAGAGGAGCTGTTCCCTGTCAGTCACTGTTTCCTTCACCAATTGCCTGACAATCAACTAAACATAAGTCAGACACTTTCTAGGAAATGGGACAGCTTGGGAGAACCTCATATGATCATAGACTGCAAATGGGTCTCTCCTGATTCCTGGATGTCATGCAGTAAAGGAAACATGAGGCCCTAGACTTTTCTGGGAACCAAGTATGTCTGCATCTCCTCTGAGCAACAGGATAGAACAAGTTCTGGCACACATTTTTTGTAAGGTGCCAGAGATTGTTCATTTTTGGCTTTGTGGCCTATGCAGTCTCACTTTGAACTACTGAGCTCTGAAGCTACACTGATGAAGCAGCCAAAGACAACACAAAAAAGAATCAACAAAGTCATGTTCCAATAACATTTCATTTATGTACATAGAAATATGAATTAGATATAATTTTCACCATAACCTAAAATATTGTTTTGATTTTACTCAATGATTTGAAAATGTAACAATAATTTATAGCTTTTGAGTCTTACATAATGGCAGAACCTTGACTTGGCAAATGGCTGTGGTTTCCCTAAAATTTCCAAAGCAACCAAAGGTTTGTTTTTGCCTTGATGTGAGAAGAAAGCATTTATGAAAGCAAAATGCTCAGGTAGTGCCAGCAAGAGGCCATGAACATGTGGTCTTCAATGACTTCTAGAAGCTGGAATCTGGTAAAGGCCATCAGCAGCTCTTTGCCAATTATGAGCTGGTGAAGGCTGACTCCTATGTACCTGCATCTGAGCATGATGGCTGTATCTGCACTTGGCAGGACTCAGGGGTCAGTTTACCAATTTATTCATTGATTGAGTGCAGTGAAAACCTCACTATCTGACCTGCCAGTGAACCATGAAATCTTCTCCTGTCTTTGATGATGCTGTGGAACAGACAGTGCCTCAACACTGATCCCCTAGAGCACCAGTCCTGTTCCATCCAAGAACCACCTGCAGGTTCCAAGAATGTCATCAGTTCTTACTTAGTGATTAGATCCATTCTTGACACCTTGTCACTTCTCTGGTTCTGTCTGATTGGGGCATAGAGGTTCTGTACTAATTGGTTCATGGGGCCCTTAGATGACTGAGAGCCCACACCACTCTAGGAGTTTCAGGTAAAATAGGGACCCTCTAGACCTTGCCACCTATCTCCTACAATGAATGATGTGGTTAAGGAGATAGAGTGCAGAATGTGACATATGAATCTAACTTGTTATAAATAAATCACATGTCCACTCAAAAGGAATAGGAAAAAAGGAGTTGACCAAATGACTTTGGAAAACAGTGTTATGAGTGATTCTGTAATGCTAACAGCAAAAAGAACTGCAAACACACAAAATACTCAAATTGGCAAATTTGCTTCTCACAAGGCCACAGGGTAGCAAATCAACAGCTCTTTTTTTGTATATGAGGGTTGAACAAATTGTGAATATGTTGTGGACAATCAGATCTGTGTCTCTACATGGAGAAATAAATCTCAAGAGAACCTGAGGGGGGTAGAAGAAACCCATAGTGTTAGATTGTCATTTGAAGTATCAACATGAACTCATTTAAAAAAATATATTTTGAAAGGCACAGTAATAATTATATATATAATATATATGGTATATATAATGCCCAGAATTGTAAACATGTTCATACTAGCTCTGTCCACTGTGAGAGACCTGAAGCAGGGAAACCCCAATATCAATGGACAGACCCATATTTGGATCTTGGTTTGTAAAGAAAATTCTCCAATAGAAGTACTAGTGCCCCTTGAAGAATGGTTATTTCCAGGGCTGGGTCAGAAAAAAATACAAGATCATCCTAATGACATAAAAACTAAAATGAGATATCATTTCAAACCTATTAGACTGGACATTATTAAAAAGTTGGAAAACTGCAAATGCTGGAGAGGATGTGGAGAGATAGGAACACTTATTCACTCTTGGTGGGAATGTAGAATGGTACAGTCACTGTGGAGAACTGTTTGGCAGCTCCTTTGTAAGTTGAATATAGACTTACCTTGTGAAATGACAATATAATTACTAGGTGTATAACCAGAAGAACTGAGAGCAGAGACATGAGCAGACATCTGCACACTGATGTTCATAGCATTATTAGTCAACATTGTCAATAATTGGAAACAACCCAGGTGTCCATCAACTGATGCATGGATAAACAAATTGTGGAGTATACATATGATGGAATATTATGCAGTAGTAAGAAAAAAGGAACCTGAGTTCTGGGAAAATGGTGTCATTGTAGGTGGGACATCCTTCACTGAGAAGGGACAAAATCCAACCAGAGTGAGCTGTTTTGGGAAACCACAAAGCAGGAGGCTTCAGGGCATCGATCTGGAGGGAAATGGACAAGGACATAAAGATCCCAAGGGAAAACCATAAGTTCCTTTCCCCTGTGGCTGGAATTGGTGGGTGGCTAAGCCCTATCCTCATGGCAAATAGCCTCTCTGGATGCCCTGACTCGCACCATCCAGTGAAACATACATGTCATGGGTGTCCCAGAAAGAAAAGAGAAGGGAAAAGGGGCAGAAGGAATATTTGAAGAAATAATGGTAGAAAATTTCCCAACCCCATTGAAGGATATAAATATCCATATCCAAAAAGCATGACATATTCACATCTGAGAAAAATCTTAAGAGACCATCTCTGAGACGCATACTAATCAGAATGGCAAATGCCAAAGACAAAGATAAAATTCTGAGGGCAGCAAGAGAAAAGCAATGCATAACATATATGGGATACCCAATAAGATTAAGTGCTGATTTATCACCAGAAACCATGGAGGCAAGAAGACAGTGGTATAATATATTTAAGATCCTGCAAGAGAAAAAAATCCAGCCAAGAATCTTATATCCACCAAGATTGTCTTTTATAAATGAGGGTGAGTTTATATTATTCACAGAAAAACAAAAACTGAGAGAGTTTGTAACCAAGAGAACTGCTTTGTAGGAAATACTAAAGATGTGCTACACCCTGAAAAGAAAAGACAGGAGAGAGAGGCCTGGAGGAGAGTCTAGAAATGAAGATTTTATCAATAAAAGCAACTAAAAGTGTCACAAGAGTGGTGAAAATAAAATATGACAGATAAAACCCAAATATTCAGGAATAAACCTAACCAACGAGTTAAAGCACTTGTATTCAGAAAACTGCAATTCATTGCTAAAAGAAATTTTAAAAAAGAATAAATAATTGAAATAACATTCCATGCTCATGGATTGAAAGACTAAATATCATTAAGCTGTCAATTCTACTCAAATTGATATAGAGATTCAAAAAAATCTCGAAAAAAATTCCCCCAGGATTTTTAAAATAAATGGAAAACATGATTATCAAATTTATTTGGAAGGGTAAGGGGTCCTGAATAGCCAGAAACATCTTAAAAAGGAAAAGCAAAATTGGAAGACTCTCACTTCCAGACTTTAAATCATGTTACCTAGCTACAGTGATAAAAAACAGCATGGTACTGGCAAAAAGACCCATAGATCAATGGAACCAAATTGATGGTTAAAAATCAGACCATGACATTTATGTTCAAGTGATTTTTGACTAGCCTGTCAAACCTACCCTGCTGGGACAGAACTGTCCTTTCAACAAATGGTGCTGAAAAAATTGTATATCCATTGCAAAAGAAGGAAAGAGGATGTGTATCCCACACCCTATACAAAAATTAACTTAAAATGAATCAAATACCTAAATATAAAAGCATAAACCATAAAGCCTCTAGAAGAAAATGTACAAAAATATCTTCAAGACCTGGTAGTAGGTGGCAGATTCTTAAAGGAGATAAGAGAAGGGCTGAGATGGACTATGAATATCTAATGTATGCAGAATTTTTAATTAGCTTTACTGTAAAAGTGTGGAAATGTACAGAGTTGATTGTAACACATTATAGTGAGAAACAGCTGGTTTATAAATGGGAATGTGGCTGAAAATGGTAGTCTGGGAATGTAAATGCCAATTGACAGAAAGCTAGAGAAAAATCTGGGAATGAATAGCACAGTAAACACAGAGGTGGATAAGAATAGTGGTTGATTGTACAGATTCAAGAATGTCCTTTGTGAGCTACAGTGGAAGTACATGAGTATTGCAGGGTGGTGGAAATGTGGAGAAGCATGGGGAAAATACAACTGGAGTGACCTATGGAGTATGGTTAACAGTAATAATGGAATATTCTTGCATCTATGCCAAAGATGTACTGTGTTGATAATAGGGAAGGACGGAAAATGTGTGCCAAATGTATGATGTGGACCTAGTAATAATTGGATGATATTATCTCATAATCTGTAATGAATATTCCACCAGAGTGTGGTGTGTTGATAGAGGGATGTTGTTTGGGAAATCTGCACATGTGCATGATTGTTTTGCAAGTTTACAACTTCTGTCATAAAAATACATTTTAAAAATAATAATAGGTGGTTTGGGGGAAAGATATACCAAATGTAAGATAAGGAGTATAATTAGTAATAAGTTTTTGACCATATTCTTTCATAATTTGTAACAAATCTCTCACAACAATGCAATGTGTGGGTGGAGGGTTGATGTATGGGACCTCTGTATGATGTTATGAATGTTTGCTTTGTAAGTCACAACTTTTACTATACACTTATTGTTTATGTATGTTCATATATAAATGATATAATAATAATAAAAATAATAGGGAGGGTTGGAGGAAAATACTTTGGTTAGTAGTAATATTTTGAGGATGCTCTTTAATCATTAGTTAAAAATGTTTCAGAACAATGCAAGCTATTGGTGGTAGGGTGAGGTATGAGAGCCCTGTAAGATGTTATGTATGTTTGTTTTGTAAGTTCACAACTATTACTATACACTTATTGTTTATGTATATTCATGTATGAGTGATATATTTCAATAAATTTTTTAAAAGACCATCAATAAGCCCAACTGTAACAAAACCAGATGTGAAAGGTTCTCCACAATTGAACTACTGTTTAAGTGAAGTCTCTGTTTCAAATTAAAGATATAAATGAAAATATTTTCTCATTTTCAACTGTGTTTGAACTAGAGCTACCCTCATACATGAACATACTTGAATATGACTGGAGTTTCTAAGTGAATAAGTATATTTAAATACACTGGGCATGTTATTTTATGAGTCCCATGAAAGCCAAGTTTATGAGGTTACCAAATGGTCATAATTACTTATTTTCCTTTCCCTCATTTCCTTCTTCCCAACTCAAAGGGACTTTAATTATACATTCCATGAGAATCAAAGTTAAGACTGAAGAGGAGAAATGTACCAATGCTGAGGTCACTCATGGGAAACAATGAATGGAACTGGGCCATAACTGATGTCAATTATGTCAGGTGATAGTGGGAAAAACTCACTGGTCATCATTACAGCAGGTTTCATCATCCCCATTTTATGCCACTGTTATATAGGATTGAATGACATGTTTGAGGTACTTTGGAGACAAAAGCTGATGTAGAATGTTCTAAACAAATGTCTGAAGAGGGAGAACAAATGCAAGTGGTGGCCAAAGTATGCAGAGATCCACCCTAAAACTGTTGAAGGATGGGGCCCTCCATTGTGGAATCTGTTCTGGTAGGCCTAGGAAGACTGTGTTTGTGATGATTTGGTACACTGATAAATGTTTTCCAATACCTCTCAAAGATGATATGTAAGGGATAAGCACACAATATCTAAGAGTACTGGGTAGCTCTGCCAATACAGAGAAAGTGCACCATTCTTGGGAGCATAACTCTGGACCAGAAATTTTAAAAGCCTGATTTTTGCCAGAAAATCAACACAAAAGCAGCATTGGGTAATTCCTTTATTTCCCACTACTTCTATAAAATGGGCTAACCAAAAGCCCATTTGGATTTTTCAGAAGTCAGAAAGTGCTAATACCAAACTGTGTTTTTCAGATCCTATCTTTCAAAAGATATGAGAATCTTTGAGAATTTTCCTCAATCTCTTTCCAAAGTTTCCATCTCAGTTGGGTCAAAATCAGGCTAAAAATCTGTCCTTCAGTTTTATGGTCCTTAAGGTCCATAAAACTGTTGCTTAAAATTTCACTATAATCTACATTTCTTTCTCATTACATATTAGTTCACTCACACCTCCCTATTTTTTCTTCAAGTGAGTTTTCTCATTTACACTCTGCTTCATGTAGATGAAGTCTTTCATATTTCTATTCCCATACATATAGCACTTTACCATTTACAGAGTACATGTCTTATATGAAGAAGGGAGGGTAAGTCTTATTATCCCCATTTTACAGGTAAGGCAGTGAATGCAGAGCCAAGTCAGGGCAGAAAACACTGATCTCTTGACTCCAAAACTTGTGTTCTTACCACTATGCTGCATTGAATGAGAAATAGTTTTTATATGATGAAATGAAAGGTACAGTGAATATATCTAAAAGGGAAATGGTCAAATATTTGATAAAGGCAACTGTTAAAATACAAGTCTCTACAAATAGTAAACTTAGCAGAGTTGAAAGATTGCTGAGGTGGTTTGGGGAAGTTACATCTTATTTGTAGTGGAAGTTATATTCATTTATTCATTTATTTTTATCATATGTTGCTTACTAACTTGTAAATTCCTTTAAGGCATTGTCCCTGTCATCTACATATTTGTGTTCCTCAATTTAATATCTCTAGCCTTGAACAAGGTAGATGCTTGATAAACAGTTGTTGAAATAAATGTATGCCATCTATATTGTAGCTGGTAAAAAATATTTTTCTGTCTTCTCAAACTTAGAAAAGCAGAATGACAAGACTGAAAAACCCTGTGGAAATCCTGTTCTTTTCCTTGTTTTTACTTAGCCCAGTCCAGTCTGAAAGACAATAATCTAGATCCCTTGTTCTTAAGAGTTTGCCTAGGTAGTAAATGCCACATGCCCCTTTTGGTCCCATATTAATTGCTTTTAAGACATTCATCTACAAAAGTTTATTTTTTTAATTCTATAACTTACTATAATTTTGGTCACTTACTGGTTATTCACCCTTCAATGGTATTTACAAGGTGGAATTATTCTGTCCAAAGAAGAAAATGAATTTACTTTGTATTTCTTTAATAATTCTCTATCACAACTCTTCTAAACCTGTCCAAGTTCTCCATATCTCTAAAGACAAAATTTGGAGCACAAATCTTAGCATTAAAATAAGGGTTTTTGAAATTCCTGTTGCTGTTTTCTAGCACTAATCTCCATAGCAGCAAGGCTAGTCCATTGAAATTTCTTTTGGTCAGCTAGTGTCCTAGATACATTATTTGATAGTTTGTATTATGAAAACAATACCAACACTTTAAAATTCAGAAAAAAGTAGTTAATTTTGC
Source organism: Cabassous unicinctus (assembly GCA_029593785.1). NCBI lineage: Eukaryota > Metazoa > Chordata > Mammalia > Cingulata > Chlamyphoridae > Cabassous > Cabassous unicinctus. The sequence continues at coordinate 5,298 of JAQZBX010025889.1, read as the reverse complement.
CATCTTCACACAAAATTCTTTTTATTGTCCATAGTATACATATTTTATCACAGCATATGGACAATATTGTATTCTCCAGTTTTCACTTATACTAACAAAATATTTAGGTTTCTCATTAATATTCCTGTTTATAATATTATAATTATATTGAATTATTAAACTAAATAGTTGACTTGCTAAAACCCAGTTCAAAACCTGCAGAGGGCAGGCTACAGGGTGATTGATTAACACCAGCGGCCTGAGACACTCCTTAGGGGCTTAAGAGGGAAGACTGTTTTTCTTGTTTTTTCTGTTTGTTTGTTGGTTTGTTCTTTCATTTTCTTCTCCGTCTCCTTTTTGTAAAAAAGGAGATGATGTTGTCTTCTTTCTTGTTCATTGTGTTTCCCCTTCCTTTCCCTTATTTATTTATTGATTGATTTTGTTTACCTGTGCTATTTTATTTCTTTCCTTCATCTTTCTATCTTCTGTTTTCTCTTGTTGTTCTTTCATTCCACCTCTTTTGTTTGGTCTCAATTTTTCTTGTTTTTATTTCTCCTTCCTTTTTTCTCTGTTTTCTTTACTTTTTTATTTTTTTCCTTTTTCTCTTTTCTTTTCCCTTTCCCTCTCTTTTCATGATTCTGGCTATTTAATTCATTCCATATATTTTTCTATATTCTCTTTCTCATTTCATTGTATCTATTCTACTTTTTTATACTTATTCCTCTGCACTTCTTACTCAAGTTGATTATTCATTTTCCTAGGTCTTATATGATTCCTCTTCTACCTTTTACTATTATTATTACTATTATTCTTTTTCTCTGGTCCAATTTTTTTTTCTGAGGGGGACATAGACAGCAGCAAGGAAATAGAATAAGAGGAACAAAGTTTAAAAGTGAAAACTTACCACAAACACACACACAAAAAACAAAATAAATAAAATCCTAGAGTAGAAAGAGAAGCTAATCAACTGAATAAACCTATCAAGATAAACTGTTGCTTAGACACCAACAAAAAACTACAACCCATACTAAGAAGCAGGAAGGCATGGTCCAGTCCAATGAACAAGCTAAAAATCAGGAGGAGATGCAGAACATGGAACATCTAATCAGAGATGTGCAAACAACTTAATGAAGGAAGAGATTAAAGATATTAAGAAGACACTAGGAGAACACACTAAAGAAATTGTAAACACACATTAAGGGGTAATGGATGTGATGGCTATGAATGGCACAATACAAGAAATCAAAAATACACTGGAAGGACATACTAGCAGATTTAAACAAGCAGAGGAAAGAATCAGTGACATGGAAGACAGTACAGTTGAAATTGAACAGTAGAATAGAAAAATAAAAAGATAGAAAAGATTCAGCAGGGAATTAGGGGTTTGAATGACAACATGAAAGGCACAAATGTAAAAATTATAGGCATCCCAGAGGGAGAAGAGAAAGGAAAAGGGACAAAAGGAGTGTTGGAGGAAACAATTGCTGAGAATTCCCAACCCTATTGCGGGATATGGACATACATGTCCAGGTAGCTCAGCAGAACTAAAAAAGTATAAATAGTAATAGGCCTACTCCAAGACAAATACTTATCAAATTGTCCAATGCTCAAGAGAAAGAGAGAATACTAAATGAAGCAAGAGAAAAGAGATCCATCACATACAAGGGAAGTTCAATAAGCTTAAGTGCAGATTTCTCAGCTGAAACCATGGAGGCAAGAAGGCAGTGTTATGAGAGAGTTAAAGTGTTAAAAGAAAACACCTTGCAGCCAAGAATTCTCTATCCAGCAAAGCTGACATTAAAAAATGAGGGAGACTTCAAAATATTCACAGATAAACAGAAATTAAGATAATTTGACAATAGGAAACCTGTCCTTCAAAATGCTAATGGGAGTTCTGCAGGTTGAAAGGAAAAAACAGGAGAGAGAGAGAATTGGGGGAGAATGTAAGAACACCTAAAGGATAAAAAGAGAATAAAAACAATGTATGGCATGCTTATACCTAAAGAAAATATGGCTAATGTAAGAAATACCTTGACAGTAATAACATTAAATGTTAGTGGCTTAAAATCTCCAGTCAAGAGACACAGATTGGCAAAATGGATAAGGAAATATAACCCATCTATATGTTGTCTACACAAAACTCACCTTACAGCCAGGCACTCAAGGAGGCTGAAAGTGAATGCTTGAAAAACAATGTTACATGTAAACAATAACCAAAAAAGTGTGACAGTAGCTATACTAATATCAGACCAAGTAGACTTGAAATACAAAATAATTGTAGGAGATGAAGAAGACCACTATATACTAATAAAATGGATAATCTATCAAGAAAAAAGAACAATCATAAACATTTATGCACCTACCCAAGGTGCATTAAAACACATGAGACAAACACTGGAAAAACTTAAGTGGAGAAATAGATACCTGTACAATTATAGTGGGACTTTAATACACCATGAGCACCCTAAGACAGAACATCATGGCAAAGAATCAATAAAGAAAAATCACCTTGGTTATTAGAGTAGAGGGTCTGGACCTAATAGACATATACAGAAAAATACACCCAAATACACACAAATACAGTGGGATATACATCCTTCTCAGAAGTATATGACTCATTCTCCAGGATAGACCATATGTTGGCCACTGAAAAACTTTCAATGAATTCAGAAAGATTGAAACTGTATAAAGTAATTTCTCTGACCACAATGGAATGAAGCTGGAAATCAGTAAGTGCAGAGAAGCAGATGAGGCACAAATGTATGGAAGTTAAACCACATACTCTGATATAAACTGTGGGTCAAGGAGGAAATTGCAAAAGAAATCAGTAACTACCTTAAATGAATGAAAATGACAACAAAACATATCAAAACCTATGGGATGCAGTAAAATCTGTAGTAAGGGGGAAATTCATACCCATAAATGCCTATCTTAAAATAGAAGAGATAAAATCAGAGACCTAACAGCACACCTCATGGAATTAGGTAAAGAACAACAAACAAACTCCAAAGGAAGTAGAAAGAAGGAAATACCAAAGATTAGAGCAGAGCTAAATGAAATTGAAAATAAAACACACTAAAAAAGTAAAACCAAAAGCTGATTCTTTAACAAGATTAATAAAATTGACAAACCTTAGCTATATTAACCAAGAAAAAAATAGAGAAGATGAAAATACATGAAATAAGAAATGAGAAAGTGTATATCACCACTGACCCCACAGAAATAAAGAGGATATTTTGAAAACTTGTACAGAAACAAGATGGATAATTTAGAGGAATGGAGATGTTCCTAGAAACACACAAACAGCCTACATTGATGGAAGAAAAATGTGATGAACTCAACAGACCAATCATAAGTAAAGATATAGAATTATTCATCAAAGCCTCCCAAATAAGAACAGCCAAGGACCGGATGGCTTCACAGGTGAATTCTACCAAACATTCCTGAAATAACCAATCCTACTTAAACTCTTCCAAAAAATAGAAGTGGAGGGAACATAGCCTAACTCATTCTATTATGTCAACAACACCCTCATACTAAAGCCAAAGACACCACAAGAAAGGAAAGCTATAGACCAATCTCTCTAATTAATCTAGATGCTAAAGTTCTCAACAAATTACTTGCTAATTGTATTCAACAACACATCAAATTATACACCATGAACAAGACGGTTTCATCCCTAGTATGAAAGTATGGCTCAACAAAAGAAAATCAATGTAATACACCAAATAAATGGATTGAAAGAAAAAAATCACAGGATCATCTCTATAGGTGGAGATAGCATTTGACAAAATACAGCACTCTTTCCTGATAAAAACACTTCAAAAGATAGGAGCAGAAGGAATCTTCCTCAAATTGATAAGGGTATATATGAAAAACCCACAGCTAACATCATATTCAATGGTGAAATCCTAAAAGCTTTCCCTCTAAGATCTGGATCAAGGATGCCCACTGTCACTGCTCTTACTTAACATTGTGTTAAAAGTACTTGCTTGAGCACTTAGGCAAGAAGAAGACATAAAAGGCATCCAAATGGAAAGCAAGAGGTAAAATTTTCACTATTTGTAGATGATATGCTCCTATACATAGAAAGCCCTGAGAAATCTACATCAATGCTTCTAGAGCTTATAAATGAGTTCAGTAAAGTGACAGGTTATAAGATCAATGTGCAAATTTCAGAAGCCTTTCTGTACACCAATACTGAACAGTCTGAGGGATGAAATTTACAAAAATCCCATTTACAATAGCAACTACAAGAATCAAATATCTAGGAATAAATTTAACTAAAGATATAAATGACTGTATGCAGAAAAACTACACAACATTCTTAAAGGAAATCAAAGAAGACCTAAATAAATGGAAGAATATTCACTGTTCATGGAAAAGAAAACTAAACATCATTAAGATGTGTATCCTACTCAAATTGATTTACAGATTTAATGCAATCTCAATAAAAATTACCTCAGAATTTTTTTTTTTACTGAATTGGAAAAGCTAACTATGAAATTTATTTGGAAGGCAAGGAGCCCCAAATATCCAAAGACATATTGAAAATGAAAAATGAAACCAGAGTAATCACACTACCTGACTTTAAAACACACTACAAAGCTACAGTGGTGAAAATTGCATGGTATTGGTACAAGATAGACATACTAACCAATGGAACCAAATTGAGAGTCTGATACAGATCCTCACATATACAGTCAACTGATATTCAACAAAGCCACCAAGCCCATTCAATGGTAAGAGAATGGCCTCTTCAACAAATTGTGCTTGAAGAACTGGATATTCATATCCAAAAGAATGAGAGAGGAACACCACCTCACACCTTATACAAAAACTAACTCAAATGGATCAAAGATCTAAATATGAGAACCCAAGACCATAAAGATTTTGGAAGATAATGCAGGGAGGAATATACAGGATCTTGTATTATGAAATTATTTCATGAACTTTACATGCAAAGAATAAGAAATGAACGAAAAGATAGATAAATGGGTCCTCCTCAAAATTAAAAACTTTTGCACCTCAAAGGAGTTTGTAGAGAAAGTGAAAAGGCAGCCTATTCAATGGAAGAAAATATTTGGTAACCATATATCTCATAGGTGCCTAATATTGAGCATATATTAAAAAATCCTACACTTCAAAAATAAAGACAAACAACCCATTTAAAAAATGAGCAAGTGACTGAATAGACACTTCTCCAAAGAAGAAATACAAATGGCTAAAAAGCACATGCAAAATGCTCAACATCACTGGCTATTAAGGAAATGCAAATCAAAACAACAATGAAATATCATCTTACACATATTAGACTGG
>JAQZBX010025888.1:0-29269 GCA_029593785.1 Cabassous unicinctus | reverse complement strand
TTTGCCTCGTGTTCATCTTCTCCATTGATAAAGTAGTGGCTGTGTTTTATACAGAGTAATGCCCACGTTAAAGCCTTTAGTTTACGCCTTCAGAAATACAGAGGTGAAAAATGTCATGAGGAAGTTCTGTAGCCAAAGGGTCATCTTGGGTAACAATTCATGTGAATAAATAAGATGAAAGAAAATGTGTTCATATGTTATAAAATGTGTCTAATGAAATGATAATGGTTTTTGAATATTTTTTTATGTTTAAGTATTATTTTTATGATTAGTATTCAACAGTTAAGTAAACAATTCATTCCTAATGAGAAATCAGTTTTCTCAATGGTGGCTAGCTATTTGCTGGTCACCCAATACCCATGTGTCCCCATCATAGATTCAACTGCCTTACATTTAAGTAAGACCATGTGCTAGAGGGCCAATGTTCTACTATCTAGCTAAATTTCTCCCTGCTTCACCAAGAATGAAGCACTGCATTAAAATTGGAGGACTACACAGAAGAAGCAACCTGGATAACTGAGTATCTACACCATGGACTACTGTCCAATATATCACCCATCACTCAATGAATTTTATCTGATCAAGTAATAAAATTGTATTTGATCAGCCAATGATATTTCAGGAATCACTTGTCACCACAAAAAATGTACCTTATTCTTATTAATACATTCACTACATTTGTCTTAGAGGATCTACAGGTATTAATAAAAGAACAAATCAGCATAGCTTTTCCATTTTCTTGATTCTCAAAGAGGGTAGAATGGACAATTAGCAATCCTTACAAAACAAAATCAGTTAAAGCCTCTTTCTGCTTTAGTGTAACATACTACCTTAACTGAAATATTTAAACCATAAATTTACATATCACCTTTTCACTTTACCTATATGGAAGGCAATGCTGAAAAAAGACTACAGTCATAGAATGGGAGTAGTGACAATAAATATGAGTTCCAATATAAACTCAGTCTTCAGTGCTTCTTGAGAAAATATTCTGGCTCTTCTGTCCACACCTACTTCTACACATTCTTCTTAATATATTCCCAATATTGTACCAATATCTTGTAATCCTTATGTTACATATTATCTTCGCATCTCCGAAGACTATTTCTTCTACTTGTTAGGAAAATAGGGACAATCACAGAAACATTCTCTCATTCTCAAGTTTCTTCATCAAAAAATGTATCTATTAACCCGTTTCACCTTTATTCCTTCCTGTTCAATAAGTAAAACATATGCAGGGCTTCTATATAATTTTAATGTGTCAATACATATGTGGCATTAGCTCCTTTCTTTCTCCTCAGAAATATTCCTTCCAGTGCCCATCATCAGAGCACCTCAAATATATTTATGGGTCCTTTTCAGCCATAATGAGGTTTTGGCCAAAGCAATTAAAACTGGGTGTGGTGGGGGGGTACAAAATCCAGCCCCTTTCTTTTCTGTATTATAACAAAAGATACAGTTGAGAGGTAGAATTAAAGTTAGTTAGAATTAGGGATAGTTTCAGAGTTAGAGTTGGAGACAAAGTTAGAACTACAGTGAGAACTACTGTTAGAGTTAGAACATGGGCATAGAATAAGAGTTAGACACAGAGTTGAAGTTTTTAGAGATATTCTGTGCCTTTGCCAAGATATTCTCACTAGGGTTAGTAACATTTATCCTTGCAGACATGCGCTTACAGAGAGAACTACAACCAAGGATTTACGTTGACAAAAGCCATGCTCTCCATAAGTACATAAGTGTTTCACTGGATCCCCAAGGACACTCATTTCTTGCTCAAAGAACTTTTCTAATGGTGTATTTTTCTGCAGGTGAGAGGATGTTCACACCACCCCTCATCATCTTCTTAAGTAGGGAACAACCTGAACCAAAAGTGCCAATTGAATTATTTCAACCCAATGATTCTTGGGAAGATTAGAAACAAGTTCTCATTACAGGTTGAAGGAGAGGAAATGGAAGGGAAACCCTCCTTTCTACAGAGTTTCTCTCTTCCTCCTCTAGGTGTATTTTACAAGGGGGACTGGCTGAGGGTGATTTTCTCACTGACTTCTGCCTATAAAAATAGACCTCACTCTATGTCTACATGATTCTTAACTGTAGGGTAGAAGAAAAGACCCTAATGCTCTTAATCCATTATGATATACTGACTCTTAGGCATGCATGCAAACAATTATTATATCCATGCCTTATAAATCACCCATCTGAAGGGAGAACTGCTGGAAGTCCAGTCTCATAAATCCTTTCAGTCAATCATTAACTAAATGGTCACATGCAAAGATATCACATTCACACTACATAGTCAGGCAATGTTCATTTTGATTTAGCAAGTAATGATATTTTAACTAGATTTAAGTAATATGAGAAAATCTTCTATACATCCTCATGTTTACAATTTTGGTTATCTTCATATTTCCATCTAAAATCACTTTTCCTCTGTCTGAAGGACTTCCATTAATAAATCTTGTACTATAAATCTGATGATGAATTCTTTTACCAATCATATACATGAAAAATATTATTTTTCCTTTGTTTTTGAAAAATCTTCATGCTGTATATGTATTATCCCTAAACATTTTTTTCCTTCTGAAATTTTTCTTTCACATGGTGCACCACTGTTTCCTTACTTGCTTTGGTTCTGACATAAAGAGTGATGTCATACTTCTCTTCGTCTCCCATAAACCATATTTTTTGCAACCTTTCCATTTCAAAATAGGGCACTGAGGAACAAAGAAGTTGAGTAATTTACCCAATATGACACAGGATTTAAAAAACGACAACTAACACTGCTGTCTTGGTGGGCGTGTCCACCATGCAAATATTTGTCTCAATTTAATCTGGAAAATATTTTCCAAGTAATTTCTATGCAAAATACACTAGCTATATGATTTCACATATTATGTTTTGGTATTTTCCCACGAATCCTATTTTATTTAAGACTGCTTTACAGGCCCTGGTAATTTATTTGACATATAGCATCAAATATTAGTAGGTAAAAGAATTCGAAATAAAATGCAGGTTCATGTCTTTGGTGTATAATCTCCTAGGATGTTAGCATAAACCATTCATGTAAAGGATGTCAAAGTCTTAATTCTGCTTAGAGTTTCCTATGCTCTGTAGACATCAAGAATTTCCAGAATCAAAGATGTCTATATTGTGCTTAGGCAGGTACCAGGATGAGGTCTATTGGTAGGAAAGGAAGTTAGAAGAAGTTCTTTTTTCTCTAACAGCTCTGTTCTGTTCAACTGCTGCATATAGAATTTGTCTGAGGAGAAAGTTCTGCCTGACTCTGGTTGTACAGCCAAACTTCCTAAACAATCAAGAGGTGGTCTGAGTCAGCACTTCCTTTCCCATCACATCCAGTGTGTAGCTGCATCATATCCCCAGGGTCTGATGAGGTAAAATAAAACAATGATTACAGCTCAGCAATAGAAATCAGATGTCTCTGGACTTAAATCCAAGTGCTAGTAATTATTAGCTTTTGAATTTGGCCAAATTTCCTTAAGAAGAGAGATAGACAGACAGACAGACAGAGAGAGAGAGAGAGAGAGAGAGAGAGAGAGAGAGGTAATACTATCTTCCAATGGGAATTATAAGTGACTCAGATGAGAAGCTGCACTTAGCAGAATGACTGATAAATAAAAGTTCTTATAATTTATCAGTTCTCATGATATTCATATCACTTTCATCTCCCACAATCTTTTCAGCAAATCTCAACTTGACTGCCAGATTTTTCAGTTTAGAGATCAAACGAGCATAAATGATTCCAGAATTATAACAACTTGTATATCTTCATTGAATACCTAAATACTTGGCATTTCTTCTCTCCTAATTTCTTTCTTTGCCCAGAGTCCTATCCAGCATAAGATGAAATAAGAATATATATATGTATATCGGTCACAACATGAGTTCTCATTTCCTGTACAGAAGATGACAACAGAAAAAAAAGAATATACTCTATGCCTGACTGCATTCCAAGCATTATGTGCATAATCTTCTATCGTAAAGCAGCAGTTCCATGACATACGTTCTTTTTTTTTTTTTTATAGATTTTTTTAAAAAAGATTTATTTATTTATTTATTTATCCCCCCCTTGCTGCTTGTGTTTGCTGTGTCCATTTGCTGTGTGTTTTTTCTGTGTCTGCTTATCTCCCCTTTGTTGCGAGGTCTTGCTGCATCAGCCCACCGCGCCGCGCCGTGCCGGCCGGCCGCCCTGCCCTCACCAGGAGGCCCCGGGAAGCGAACCCGGGGCCTCCCATATGGTAAACGGGAGCCCTATCGATTGAGCCACATCCGCTTCCCTATACGTTCCTTTTAATCCCCTTTGTAAATTAGTATTATTTTAAGAAGGACTATATTATCATTAATTCCTCTTACAAAATACTTTAAAGTCCACTCAATATTTTAAATTATGTATCCTAATTCAATTAATTGTTTCCATTTTTGTAGACATTTGGGTTGTCTCAATTTTTCACTATTAAAAAAATTCTGAAAGAAAACCTGTATGCTTTACTTGGCCCATATATTTTATCTAGAGCACTCATCTATTATACTTTCTCTCCCTGGCAAGCACCCTTCTGATTGTAGTGGCCATCAGCACCAGCTAAGCCTTGGGCTCCCTATATACTTTTTCTGTCTTTCCTGTCCTATCTCATGATTCCTTTTATCCTACAAAGGCCCCCAAATTATATTTAACTTACCCTCTGAAAAGAATACAATCTCCTTAAATGGGTGCATGACTTAGGCCTTTAGGGGACATTTCCTCAGGGAAATTGAGATCCTTCTGTTCATGTTGATGGCCTATGACTTCTATGTGGCCATCTACATGACCCTGCACTACGTGATCAAAACAAACTAATGGGGGGAAGCGGGTGTGGCTCAATCGATAGGGCTCCCGTTTACCATATGGGAGGCCCCGGGTTCACTTCCCGGGGCCTCCTGGTGAGGGCAGGCTGGCCGGCCTGTGCAGCACGGTGGGCTGGTGCAGCAGGGCCTCGCAGCAAGGGGGAGATGGGCAGGCGCAGAAAAAACACACAGCAAATGGACACAGCAAAACACAAGCAGCAAGGGGGCGATAAATAAATTAAAAAAAAAAACAAAAAACAAACAAAAAGAAACTAATGGGTGTGTGATCTCCTTGTGGTCTCCTTGTGGTCGGGTACAGGGCTGAGGAGTTTCTTCATTCCTCAATTCAAATCCTTTTTGTGATCTGATTGCTCTTCTGTGGCCCCAATGTCAATGACCATTTCTTCTGTGATCTTACCCTCTGCTGAATCCCTCCTCCATTGACATTCATATCTGTGGGCTCTGTTGTCACCAGCAGTGGCTGCTATGTATGCTCAGTTTTTATATTCTTATCACCTCCTATATCCTTATACTTTGCCTCCTCAGAATTCACAGCTCTGAAGCATGGCAGAGGGCTTTCTCCACCTATGGCTTCCATTTTTATGTGCTATCTTATTCTTTATGCCTGTGTATTTGTGTACCTTTGCCATTGATAAAGGAGTGGATATAGTTTATGCTATAGTATCACTCATTTTAAAACTTTTAATCTATACTGTCAGAACTGTATAGGTGAAAAATGAACTGACATGAAAAATTTCTAGGGGCAGAAAGTGACTATTGATAACATTAACATGATTAGATAACATGAAATGAAATCTATTCATAATTTAACAAGTGTGGCTAATGAAAAGAATATAGGTCTTGCCATCAGACGTGGGGTTCTATATTTTATTCCCTTGTTATATATAATCTTTAATGGTTCCACTTTTGTTTAATATGAATATTTGATTACATGATGACTAAATTATTATCCACTTGTAAAATTCTTGCATTTATAAATTATTGATTGAAGGGACATTGCAAATTGACATAAAATTGTCCCAATGTTTGGAGGAAAAGCCATGGCTTTTTGTATTCAGTGGAACAATTCTATGGAAAATGCTTGATATACATTATACAATCAATATGTCAAGTACTTAAAAACTATTTAAACTAAAGTCATTATAGATCAGTATTTTGTTGAAAATTCATAGTTTTAATACCAACTGCTTAAGCCAAGTTGATACATTATTGTGATGGACAGGAACTACCAGAAATATATGGGATTGGAAGAATGATAAAAGGTCGTTAAGGTAGGAATCACCCTAAAAATTAATGCTGTTGTGTTTCACAACTAGAGGGAGCCCCATTTTCCTTTTTATCTGTCTGAGGCCCAGAATAGACTACTTTCTCTGCCTATAACCAAGGATGGAAATTGACTTGTTCTAGGTGGAGCCTTAGAGCAACTATACTCATAATTCCTAGCTAGAAGATATTTGCACAGCACTTTTTCTGTCAAAAACAGCCCACAAACCACTGCAAACTTCAAATATTTTTTATTGAATGAATTTGGGCCTTTGCTGATAGGAACAAAGGCATCAGGTATAGAAGAGTGTTGTTGATATCAGAACGAACAAGACAGAGTCTGCACTTTAGTTTTGCAAAGAAACTATTGCAAAGCAGTTGTAATATAATGAAATGGGGAGTTATTTGAGATGTAGACCTTAAATGCTATTCTAAGTTAAATAATCCAGATAAAAAAGAAGAGGATCTAGATTAAGGCCAGGGCAGAAGTTCTGCTGATCTTAGTGACTTCACTAAGTAAGTAGTAAGATGAGAATTAGTACAAATTACTCCATAACAATGATTAAATATTATGGTAAATATATTTTAGATACAGATTAATAGTCAACAATTGTCTTGATTCTAAAATAGTGTAAAATGGATAAATAGCAATCTTGACAAAAGAAAGTCAAATTAGTGCTTCCTTCTGTTTGTTGTAACACATTTCAGCATTTGAAATATTTAAATTATAAATTTATTTATCAGCTTTTTTGCCCTTGATCAACGATGTAATGTAATGATTAAGAAATCTGTGCAATCATCCTCTAGGGAGTATCAACAACAATTATGAACTCCAATGTAAAATCATTCTTCAATGTTCTTGAGCAAACTTTCTGGCAGTTCTTGATGGTTTCCTCTTCTATGCATTCTTCTTAGCATGGGTTCCAACTTTGTACCAATTTCCTGTAACTCTTATCCTACAAATTCCCCTCTCATCTCAGAAGAAGACTATGCCTCTTACTTGTCAGGAGAATAGGGGCCATCACAGAATCAGTACTTCAATCTCAAGCCTCCTCATCCATATGATATCTAAAAACCCTTTTCACCTTTATGCCTTCCTGCCCATGAGAAAAATATGTGCACAGGCTCTGATTAAAACTTATTGTGTGATAATTTGATCAACATACAGCTCCTTCTAGTCTTCTCAGAAATTTTACTTCTAACTCCCACAACCAGAGCACCCTCAAAATGTTTATGGGTCCTGTTAAGGTTTAATGAGGCTTTTCACTCAAGTATTAAAACAATGGAGTGGAATACAAAATCTAGTACCCTTCTTGTTTCTATGACAATAAGAGTTAAAGTTAGATATAGAGATAGAGATAATAGAGTTTTTAGAGTTATTAAAGGTAGAGTTGGAGTTGTTTTGGGACAATGCAAGGATTTCTCACTAGAGTTTACTTTGATACTGTCTCTCCTGACACCCCCTTATATAGACAGAACTCTGACCAAGTAATCTGGTTAATAAATTCCATGCCTTAAATAAATGAATAAGTGTTTCACTGTATCCTCAGGGACACTTAGAGAAGTTTTCTAATGGTGGGGAGAGTGCCAATTCGTATCCTTCATTATCTTGTTAAGTCCAGGAACAACCTGTACCCAAAGTATCAAGTGAATTACGCCAACTCAAATGATTCTTGGCAAGTCCAATCAAGTCCACTTTGGAGACTGAGTGAGAGGAAATGGCAGTGGAGCCTTCTTTCCTACAGAGTTTATTTTCTTCACCCACTAGGTGTGTTTTACAAGGGGGCCTGGCTAAGAGTGATTTTTTTTCTGTGACTTCTTCATATAAACATCGACCTTCACTCAGTCTGTGTGAATTTCCACCTGTGGGACATAAGAAAGCCTGCTCTAGTCCTCCACATCTTTTATAATATACTGAATCTTAACTATTTATGCAAAAAGAAATTTTTATATCCATGCATTTTAAATCATTCAACCGAGAGTAAAAATCTTTGGAATCTTGTCTTCCAAGTTTTCTCCGTCAATCATTATTTAAAAGGTCACAGTCATCAGGATATTTAAGTGGTGTTTATTTTTTTTTATAATGAATAATGTAAAATAGACCTAATTATTATGCAAAAAATCATATATTTACTCATGTAGTTACCTTTCTTAGTGATCTACTTTCCCTTGTATAGATCCATATTTCCATCTAGAATCACTTTCCCTCTGCCTGAAAGTCTCCTTTTATTTCTTGTACTGTGAGTGTGCTGACAGCAAATTGTTAGTTTTGTGTGAAAGAAAACATCTTTACTTTCTGTTTTTAAAGACATTCTTGTTGTATATCTGTATCACAGCTTGACAATTTTTTCATTCACATGGTGCCCCACTGTCTCCTTGCTTGCTTTGGTTCTGACATGAAGAATGATGTCATTCTTATCTTCTTCCTCTGTACAACTCTTTATTTTGCAATCTTGTATTCTTCTGAAGTGAAAAGAGGCACAGAGAAGTTGAGATACTTGTCTTAGATGACACAGATTGGCCAGAAGTGAAAAAATGACAACAATGTCATAGTAATAGGTGTGTTGGCCATGAAAATATTTCCCTCAATTTAAATCAGAAAATATATTCTAAGCATTTTCTATGCAAAATACATTAGATTGATGTTTTCATATGCTATCTTTGTGTCTCTCCCAATAATGTTATTTTATTTAAGGCTATTTAACAGGTTCTGGCAAGTTAATTGACATTCATAAAGTCATATTAGTAAGTAGAAGAATTGAGAATCATATTCAGTTTCATGTCTTTCAGATGTAATTCATCTAGGATGCTGGTATGGCCCTTTCACATAGAGGATGCCCTTCTTCAGAAATTTAATCCTCTGATTAGACCTACATTCTATCCATCAGCCAAAAAGAGATTCTAAAGTCATAGATGCCAAGGACATGCTTAGGCAGGTTTCCAGCAGTTATCAAAGATAAGAGTAAGTTAGGAGATGTTCTCTTCTCTCGACCCTCCTTTCTTTACAGCTCCTGAACATTGGATCTGTCTGATGAGTAAACCATGCCTTCTCTTGGTGATAGAACCAAAGCTTCTATAAACTCCAGACTTGGTCTGAGTCTCCTCTTCCTCTACCATCCAGGGTGGACACCTCACAGCACCAGTTTCTAGTGAGCTACAATAACATCATGAATAGGACTCTGGATGAAAAGTCAGACAACTCTGGACTTAAATTAGAGCACTGCTAGTTATTACAGTTTTCCCATGGCAAAATTTACTTTTACATAATTAGGAAATAACAAGAACTTCATCATGGTGATTATATAAGACTCAGATGAGATGCTATACTTAGAAAATTCATTGATATATGAAAGTGCTGATTACATATTAGTTCTAATGATATTCACATTTCCTTTATCCCCTACAAGCTTATCTGGGAATCTCAACTTTCCTGTTAGATATTTGAGAGTGGAAGTCAAACACTCTAAGAAAGATTTCAGAATTATTTTCATTTGTAAACAATTATTGACTATTTCTAAACTGGGCCTTTTTTTTCTCCTAATTTCAGCATTTACCCACAATTCTGCCATCCACAAGAGAAATGAAGACAAGCTACATGTAAGAGACGAGAAGATTTTTGCTAGGACCAGGCACTGCTGCACCATGAGCTCCCTATGCCTATGCAGAAGGTGACAACAGACAACAGTGTTGACTCTGTGCCAGATGCCATTCTAAGCATTACATGCATAATATCCTACACCCTCACACAGATTTATGAGATAGGTTCCTTCTCATCCTCTTCGTACAGTTGTGAAAATGAGGCATAAAGAAGCTAAGAACCTTGCAAGTTTGCATAGTAGTAAGTAGAAGAGCCAGCCCTAGGAGGTGCAGTTGATTGTATTCCAAGTCCTTTCTCATAAGCATGTTAAAATTTTAATATTAGAGAGCAGCTTCTCTAGCCTGCATGTGTCTGTCCTCGGGGCATGAACCCTGGAATAGAAGTTTTAATGGCCTCTGTGTTTTCACATTTTATTTTCATTAATCCTCCATATAACTTTGTGGGAGGGTGACAGGATTGATTAATATACTTTGAAAAATTCTTGCACCCATTCTTCTATGACTAAATTAATCCATACCCTACTTCCCAGGCTCTAGGATGACTTCCACACTGCAGGCATAAGATGCTGCTTTCCTGACTCCAGTGGCTCTCTGCCCGCCTCAGATGGACACCGATGCAATAGCCACAAGGGAGGACATTGTAAACTTCTTTGGCTGCCAACTTGGATGAAGCTGCTAATTCTAACCTTCTGGGAACAGAAAGTTCAGAACATCCCTAACTCCTTCTTGTGCTTGTGCAATATCCTTTTAAATATATACCATCAATCTTACCTGAAAATGTTAACAAGGACAGACTTTGGGGATTACTGGGCCTGTAACACCATATAAAGAGCCATAGATAATAGATGCTGCTTGTTTCTAAATGCCATCCAATTTGCACCCAGACTCTGAGGGACCAAAGCGTTATCTCCAGTCTCAGCACAGGGTTTCTATAAAGAAAAGGCTTTAAAAGGCTCACATCAGAGACCTGCTACTCCAGGGCAACTTTCTTTTGCTGCTGAGTTAATGTTACTTGTAATCCCCAATTATTCTGCCTTAACATAGTTTGCTATTTTCAGGACTTTAAATTGTTTTAGCAAAAATCAACAGACTTAATATGCTTTTTCTAGTCACCAGGAAATCAAGATAGGTGATGTGCATCAGGGAGGCATGGGAATGGATGTTCTTCAATGTTTATGTTTCTTCCCATCAAGTGTTTTGAAGCCTAAAGTTTTGGAAGTTCTGGATCAAGAAATTCTTTTCTAAGCTGGGATGCTTGTGGCCCATAGTTGCTAGTTGGTGTTAGCCAATAGAGCAAAGATATTCACACCCCACAAACTAAGATTTACTCAGGAAATCTCCCTTAGCAATCATTTTCAAGTCATTAATTGAGGCAAAGAAGCCCTATACTTAAAGTAAGTTTGGCTGAATCAGCAGAGCAGCAGTTAACGATGGGTCAGTGATTGCTAACGCCATTGAAAGTGTTCTCTACAAATATGGAATGAACTCGTTACTTCTTCTCCAAATGTGTTCAGAGAGGAGGGTATAACCAGTGACTTCTTAATTAGTATTTTTCTCTCCAGATGATACTAGTGTTCACCTTATAGGTAAGTTACACTTAAACATGTGTTTCTACTGTCACCGTGCTTTATGAATAATGGCTAACATACTAAGTCTACTTTGAATAGCATTCACTTGTGACATTATGGACCCAGAAAGGAGACAAACAAATAAAAGTTATTTTACAAGCAAATAAAAGTTATTTTATTAAATAATCTTGCTGATTACAAAGACAATGTATTCTCTTTACAGAAAAATCAGATCAGAAAATTGATAAATGTAGAAAACAACAATCCTCCTTAATATCACATTTCCGATAAGGACTATTAGTCTTTAGTGTATATTTGTTATATCTGTTTCTTTGAATATGTGTGTTTTAGGCTTAAGATCATAATATATATGCCATTATATATCATTCCTTTTCCACTGAGTATTATGATGAAAGCTCTTTCCATGTCCTTCATCTTTTTACAAATAACTTTAATGTCCATCTGATACTTCATAACCACACATCACAATGCATTTAACTGTACACCCCTATGTAGACATTTGGGTTGTCTTAATACTTTTTCCCTGTTATTTAAAATATGAGAAACAACTTGTATGCGTAGTTTTAGCCATATTCTTTTGTGTGATGTGGATTCTAAGAATAAGGATTACTGAAAATTTTATACCAACACAACTCACCAAGACTGCATAATATAGCTCTCATTAATGTTTTCTAATTTGCCAATTAAAAATTGGTAATTTTTAAATTGCATATATTGATGGCATATGAAATGCAATATTTTTTAGATGTCTAATTTTTTCCTGAGAATTACCTTCTCATTAATTTTGCCCTTTTTTTATAAAGCCCTTTCATTATTTTTCAAAGCAATTTCTGTTATAATAATAGTCTGTGACATTTGTTGCAATTATTTTTCCAGTGTATTACATGACTTCACGTAGTTGAATCTACCATTTTTGTCCTTTTATACTACTTTTTTTGCTTAACTCCAATGGTGTTTTACTCCATTGCATGATCAACTTCATATCTATTTCTATATTTTTAATTTTTGGACTAACTTAGGTTTATTTTAATATTTTAATGCTCGTGATTCCCTTTTTTATTTTATTTAAAGTTTTCAGGATGGCTTGAGGAAAAGACTTAATTTGTTCTGAAAAAACGTTTATCAGTTATTGAAAAAACTTTATTGCTTACACTGAACTATATCTAATATTCTTTTAATACATTTAAAATTAAGTCTTTTGAGGATTTGTCCATACTTGATTCTTATTGAGCTTACCTGCGATCTTCAGTTTTATCAGTATTTTGTAAACCAATATATATATGAAATTATTTTTTATCCAAATTTTTTCTGTTGTACTGATTTCTGATTCAAACTGTTTTTTTAAATATAATGACAGTTTTTCTAGTATCTTGAATTGAATACATTGTTCATTTATTTTGTTTCTCAGTTCATTTGTTTACTCAATTCATGTAATACTAGGAAATATTTCAAAGATAAAATTATTGAAGTGTTGTTTCTCCCTTTGCTCTTTTACCAATAATTTGGAAGTGTGAGGTCATAAATTTTTCATAGATTAAAATATTCACCAATTCTTCTAAGTCCTTTGTTCTTTACCCTTTACTATATATAGATAAGCATATATCATATATTTTTGTGCATATATACATATGTATTAGGCTCAATAAGATTAGAAGTCAGCAAAAACAGAACACAAAACTAGTATAGTGGATTTATTCTAAATAACACAAATGTTCAATAAATTGTGGTTCCTTTGTTTTCTTGCTTAAGAAGTACCTACTTTTTTTAACAGATCCAGAGAATATTTCATAATTTCCTTAAATTAGTTTTATTTGCAAAAGTAACTGTAATCAACATATGACAAAAGTTACCCAAATAGTGAATTCCAGAGTTTCAGCTACGTTTAAGTAATATTGCATTTCATCATGCTGCCTGTTTTACTCTCCTTGATATCCTTTTTCCAGAGGTGGTTGATAAAGAGTCTACTATATTCTTATAGAATTCTGATTCAATGAAGCATAAACTCACAAATCTACCAGGATATATCTTATGGCAGCTTGAAATATTCCCTTAGTTTAGTTGATTTGGAAATATGACTATATCATCTCTAATTTCAAACTGAACTCACCAGATGTTTTATAGACACCCTGAAACAAGTTTAAAATATAAAGTAAAACAAACTCTGCAACTTAGCCTCAGCAGCATGAGTGACTAGAGAAGAGACACAAGAGAATGGACTCTCACGAATTCAAGCCTCTACTCCTTACAGGTCCTTTATTTCTTTATTAGAGTTGTGAGTTTACAGAACAATCATGCCAAAAATACCAGATTCTCATATACCACCCTATTATTAACAGCTCCCACTGCTGTGCAAGATTTGTTACAATAGCTGATAGCACATTTTTATAATCGTGCTATTAATTATTGATTTTGCTTTATCTTAGCATTTGCCGTGTAGTGTCATTCCAGGGATTACTTTTGTTAATTTTTATTCTGTGATACAGGTGCTTTTTTTATACCTGTTTTGCATGGAAGAACATACTGTGGCAGTGACTGGGAGAGGATTCGGTCATATATGAATTCCGTAAAGGTGCCCTGCATGGCAACAGTCATAAAACCATGTTTGTGTTCGTATGTAGAAGTGGCCTATGTATACAGCAGGTGACTCAAAATTTACCCATCATTACATTTAGGATGTAACTACTTAGAATTTCCATCAATTACATGGAAAGCATTTTATCTGACATATGTATTTATTCTCTTGATCAAAATTTATCTAATGCCATTACAGCCCCTGTGCCATTTGCAGATAAATCAATTATTGAAATATAAACATGGATTCATAGAGCAATGAATAACGTGACAGAATTCATCTTGCTCGGCCTGACACAGAACCCACACATGCAGAAACTCTTGTTCGTCATGTTTACATTCATCTATCTTCTTACTCTGGGTGGCAACTTACTCATTGTAGTGACCATTGCCACCAATTCAACTCTGCGATCTCCCATGTACTTTTTTCTTTCTCTATTGTCCTTACTAGATAGCTCCTTCTCATCTATTACAGCCCCCAAAATGATATTTGATTTACTCAAAGAAAGGAAAACTATCTCCTTCCTTGGATGCATGACTCAGGTCTTTGTGGAGCATTTCCTCGGTGGAATTGAGGTTATACTGCTCTCAGTGATGGCCTATGACCGCTATGTGGCCATCTGCAGGCCTCTGCACTACACGATCACAATGAACTGGCGGATGTGTGGACACCTCGTTGCTCTGTGCTTGGCTGGAGGATTTCTTCATGCCCTAATTCAAATCCTTTTTATGATATGGTTACCATTCTGTGGCCCCAATGTCATTGACCATTTTTTTTGTGATTTTTATCCTCTGCTGAAGCTCTCCTGCACTGATACTCACATCTTTGGCCTCTTTGTTGCTTTCAACACTGGGTTTATGTGTCTACTCATTTTTTCTTTTCTTATTACATCCTATGTCCTCATCCTTTGCAACATTAGAACCCACAGCTCTGAAGGACGAAGAAAGGCTCTCTCCACATGTGCCTCACATATTACTGTGGTTGTCTTACTTTTTGTACCCTGTTTATTTATATACCTTCGGCCCATGGGCACTTTTCCCATTGATAAAGGGGTGGCTGTGTTTTATACTATGATAACGCCCATGTTAAACCCATTAATCTACACACTCAGAAATGCAGAGGTGAAAAATGCAATGAAAAAGCTCTGGAGCCAAAGAGTGATTTTGTGTATCAATTCAGGGAAATAGATAAGATAAAACACATTCTATCCATATTTTAAGAACATTTGTGTCTATTTCATAAGAAATGGTCTTATAGTCAGAATACCTAAAGTAAGTACATGTTATCACCTTGTTATCGAAAATCTTGAATGGTTCCTCCATCTTAAATGGTGACTGAAGTCTATCCAATTAGAAAATTATTTGCATATGCAAATTAATATTCAGTGGGTTTTGGTTAATTGGCATGAAATTTTAACAATGTTTGGAAAATCCATGGTATCATATATTCTATGAAAAAATTGTCTGCAAATCTTCAGGTATACCTTATGTAACCAATAGTCCAAGTATTAAAAATTGATTAAAAAGTTGAATCATTAGAACTTTTTCAAAATGAGTTTTGTAATCACAACTGCTGATGTCAGGTAGAGAAATTTTTGCAAGAGATAAGAATCCTCCATAAATCAATGAGTTTGGATGAAAAAGAGAGCATTATTAAGGCAGGAGTTATCCCAAAATTAATGCTCGTACAAGCCAAGAAGCACCAATGACATAATAAATTGGGCTTTGCCCAAACAAATTATTTTCTCTGCCTGTAGAAGTTTGGTATTGTTTATAATTTCCAAAACTAGATATTGGATTATTTTTGTAAACTGGTTTTTTCCTCTGGGCATATTAGATTATATTGGATTCAGAGGTTTCACTTTTACTTGAATAAATAATCCTTAAGGCTTTGATTGGGCTGCATGAGTAGGACTTTGAGTCTCCACCCCCTTGGTATACAGGGACTCACAGAGAAAACTACAGCAGAGCAGAAGAATTAGTTGGAGTTTTGATGCTGGAGTTATGATTTGGAGCCTGGGGAAGTAAAGACATGGAGAAGGAGGACACAAGAGAGTTTTGATCCTGGAGCCCGGGAAGTAAACACACAGATAAGCAGATACGTGAGGAAGATGAGAAGTCTCCATTAAGCACATGCGGAGGCTTTGGGAAGAGAGACAAGCTGTTCACCTGATAGTCTACAGCTGGCCTTGTGGAGAAAGCAAAGCAGCTGAGCCCAAAGAGAAATGAGCTCCGGGAAGAGAGGAACCCAGGAAGCCTGAACCCTTGCAGACATCAGCAGCCATCTTGCTCCAACATGTGGCAACAGACTTTGGTGAGAGAAGTATCTTATGCTTTATGGCCAGGAAACTGCAAGCTTCTACCCCAAATAAATACCCTTTATAAAAGCCAACAGATTTCTTATATTTGGTATCAGCACACCTTTAGCTGACTAATACACTGCCTAAAGTTAAGAAGGGATATTAAATTATTTCATGTTCAGCCATAGAGAAAACTTGCCCTTGATATTCCCAGGTAGAAACATATGTGCAGAATTTTCCCATCAAATAAATCCACTAAGCACTTCACCTTCAAAATAGCTTTTATTGAATAGAATAGACTCTTGGGTAATGGGAAAAAATACAGCTGGTAACAAAAAAGGAGTTTATGATATCTGAGCAATAAAAGCAGAAAACCTGCACATTCAAACTTGAATAGAAAATTACAGACCAATTTCATGCCAATGAAATTGGTAGTCATTTGAGATCTGGTTACTTACAGTGCAACTCTAAGAAAACAAATCTGTATAAAAGAAGAGGTTCCAGATGATACAAGGCAGATAGCCTACCAAATTTGATGTTTCATTTTTATATTTGTAAGTCTGAATTAACCCAAATTGCTGCATAGCTAGCCTATAGCTCATGATTTATATATATAAATATATACATATATATATATGGCATACATATTGATATATAACAGTAAACAATCCATTCTGAATTGGAGATCACTTTTTCTCAATTGTGACCAAAACATTTACTCTTACATAAATATTCATATCCTCAAACACCCTTATGTATATTTTCAGACTACTTGTGTTTAAGAAGGGCCATGACAAATGTCTTACATGATCCCCAAACCCTTGTGAATTTTTCCGGTACAGAAAATAAAATTGCACATGATAAGCCACAGAGTTCTCAAGATTCATTTTCTCATTTTTACCTCAAGAAAACACAATTTATCTTTACTAATGCATTTGCTAACTTTATCATTACAAAGATTTATTAGTGCTAATAAGAGGACATATCAGCATTACTTTTGCAATGATCTATGTTCTCAAATAACATAGAATGCATAAATAGCAATCCTACAAATCAAGTCAAATTAAGCCTTTTTTTGCTTCAGTGTAACACATTTCCTAACTGAAGTATTTAAACCATAAATTTATACACCTCTTTTTTCCCCTTTGCCTAAGGTGTAGTGCAATAAAGAAGAAAATTATACGGTAGTACACTAGAGGGTGTCAACAACAATTATGAACTCCAGCCAAAGATAGCTGTTCAAAGCTTCTTGAGTAAATCATCTTGCTATCTCCTCTAGTATTCTTGTTTGGGTAAGCAAGCCCTTTTCTTCTGGATAAGCTTCCTGGAATAGCATGTTGGATTGTCCTAGTACCCCATGATTCCCAACTAAAATCTTTGCATAATGTCTAGCAAAGTGGGATCAGTGCTGATTAACCCATGAGATATTTTGTTGCAGCTGTATCTCCATGGTTTGTGCAATTTGAGGAAAAGTTTTCACTCCAAAATATTGCATGTCCCATGAGCATGATGGTTGAGCATGTATCCTAAATATAGCTCCATCTGAGTATGTCATATGGTTTCCCATAAATGCCTCCTCTATAGCTCCAGAGGGGAAATTTCAGTAATATTGGGATATTAAATCATACCCAATTTCGTTGACTTCCAAGGCTGTCTCTTGGTTCCATTTCTAATTTCCTTAATTGCATTCTCTCTACTTTTACATATGGCATGTTCTACAGAGCAAATGAAGCTCTGACATACCTGGCAGTTAGTAATCAACAACTTCCCAGTATAGAGACAGTTTAGCAGCATATCACACTGACTTGTGGGAACAGAGACACTTTTCTTTTCAACATTCTATGCCCTAGATGGTTTTTCTAGTAGTTATCACAGGTCATCTGAAAAAAATAAACAGATTTTAAAATTGACTCATAGTCTATAAACTCCAAACGTAAATTGCACGATAGCTGTCTACCTGTAAATTGAGTTATCATCTTTCTCCAAATAAGCCAGGTTGAGATTTTAGGCAGAACTTGGAAATCATCAGGGATCCAACTTCTCTTTTCTGGGGTAAACAAGTCAGTAGGTTATTTTCAGAGTGAGTTTTTAATCAGTACCATATCTCAGAGAGAGGGATAAAACTATTGCAACTTATAAATTGATAATGGAAAAAGCATGATTACATTCCTTCTTGGTATCATCACTCTTCTTTTTGCTGCAATATACACTGGCTCCATTTATTACTAATTTTGAGCATAACTTTCTACCCATCATCGTATTTTCCATATTAACATATATCTTTGGATGCACATTCAGACAAATATCCTATGATTTGATAGGAAAATTCTCAGGATTGTCCTAATCATTTGTTATGTAGACCACAATGATGATTATCTTTAAATGGGATACATGTGGTAAATTTATGACCAACCTTATAATGTCTTAGGAATATATATTGTTGAATTCAATTGCATGATTATTGTGTTTTGGACATTAGTAACATCTTCCTTGGGAACACTTAAATTTAATCCTATTCCTGTGCTCACTGGATCAGGCAATGAAAAAGAAAAATTTTGTGAGGTGATAAAGATATAAAGTTGTGTAATTCCATTCTCCTTCACCTACCCATTGTAACCCACTGATCCTAAAAACATTTTCAATGGATTCATCACTTGCAAAGAATTCACAAGTTTGGATATTTGAAAGGACTCACAAGCCTCCAAAGAGCATTCTCAGTTAAGGTTTTTATTTTAATGCAAACAATATTGTGCAATAAGAGAAGTAGAGTTCAGGCAAGCACTAGAACTCTAAGAGATATCCAGGCACAACTTCTATAGAGTTCCTTTTCACACACAGACAAACTTTATCTTCAGTTGAACCACCAAAATCTGCATGATAAATCTTGATCTCAAGAAGGCTCAAGGCATATCTTCCCAGTGGGGTATTTGTGTCCTCCTGGTCATGCCACTTATGTCAAATGAATACCATCAGTAAAAAAATTGGCCCTTGGTTTTACCAAGGGAGATTTGAACTTTAAACAGCACATCCAAATGCCTACTACCTTTACCCTGGCCTAGGGTCAAAACCCGGTGTGCCCAGAGATAAGGACAGAGCTTTCCCTTTAAGCTGTAAAATCACTGTATACTATATACACCACTCTGACCATAGTCAAGCCTTTCTAATTTTAAATCACTAATGATCATTCTTTCTCCTGCATATTTTCACCATTTATATAACATAAAAATCAAACAGGTAACTGTAAAAATGCTAATAATTTGTATCATTAAAAAGGTATAGATATTGCTTTGAAGAAGAATTTCTGTATGCCAAGTATTCTAGCACAAACTTGCTCCTAATCACACACAAGTTTGACAACTCTTTTGCTTCTTCTCACCACTGTAACTTTGACTTTATGAAAGATATGAATATATTGATTTAATGTAAAAATTAATTGATGGATAACTAACTCTTGTTCCTTCTTTGTCCATTCAGATTTCATTGGCTGAGCACAATGTGTAGGTTTAAATTCAACTTCCAAATGTCTTTGGCAATCAATGTCAGCATTATATATTTTATTGAAATAAGACAAATTAACCCAACAAATTTTAACAGTATTATATCAAATACATTATGATTATTACAAAATAAGTTGTTTAGAATTATGACCATATTTTCTAGTCCTTCCAAACAAAACTGGCCTTACTTATCTATCACAAGTATCCTTGGCAGACATTGGAATTAAGTATATGAGCCCACCAAGTCAATCCTAAAGTGAGATTGGGTTTCTCCTGCCATGCATTCTATATGATTGCCCTTAAAAGGAAAAAAAAAAAAAAAAAGATAAACCAGCATAAATGATATAACAAGTCAGGCATGCATCAGATAGTTTATAGCTACAGTATCTGGGTACCTTTATCAACAGGCCATCTCCTAGGTTAATAATTGGACAGTGACTTGGGTCTCTGTTGTCAAATGAAATCTTTGTTAGCATCCAGTTGTTACTATTTCCCACATCCTTTGCCCCAAAAGAAGTCTTCTATAATGGGAGTAGATTGTAAAAAGAAAACCAAAACACAAAGCAAAATTAGAATTAGTCAATGTCTTTACTTACAAGGTGTTTTTGAATCATTAGACTACATCCTAATGATTCAAAACATTTGAGGCCAAGAAAATGTTAAAATCAAGGCATCCTCAAGGTGATGCGTTCAACCAAGATACCAGGTGCTGGTGATCCTTGACTCATCTATCACATGGCAAAGCTCATGGCAGCATCTGCTGGTCTTTCCTGTCTCTTTTGGGTTTTGTTGATTTAAGGTTCTTGCTTCTGTGGCTTTCTCTCACCCTATCTGTATTCATTCCATTAATAAAGGGGTCCACTAAAAGGCTTTGATACATCCTGAATGAGGTGGGTCACACCTCAACTGATGTAGCCTCATCAAAAGTCCTACTTTCCATGGGTCCACACCCACTGGAATGGATTTAATTAAGGACATGTCTTTCTTGGGTATGCAGAGCTCAAACCACTATACCCTCTCATGAGGCACCAAAATAATATTACTTTTTTCCATTACATGATGCATTTATCAGCAGTTACAGTAACTTCTTCTGATCACTTGTATTAATATTCACCCTGACTCTTCACCAGATGCTTTACTCAGGATTCTTTTTGTCTTCCCATCATCTAAAGGCCTTTTTTCCAAACCGTGTTGTCTACTGCTCAAGGATGGTGTTTTAGTTTGCCAAAGGGCTGCTGATGCAAAGTAACAGAAACCTGTAGGCTTTTAGAAAGGGGATTTATTTGAGGTAAATGCTTACAGGTCCAAGCCCACACAAAGTCCAAACTAAGGCACCATCAGAGATGCTTTTTCATCAAAGTCAGTTACTCCTGAGCCTAGATCTTGCCCCATGGTGAAGCTAGATGATCACCAATCTCTGCTGCGGTTTCAGCCTTCCCCTTTGGGCTCACCCTTTACTCTTGAGCTGCTACATGTTCCCAGCCTCTTGGGGCTTTGTGCTTAAGCAATCTTGTATTTCTTTCTCTCCTAGCATAGGGCTTATTTCTTTCCGGACCTCTTATATCAGTCTCAGCTGTTCAGCGCTCTTCCCAAATTTAGATGTAAGTTATTAGGCAATTGGCTCATCTGTCCCCAGGGCCACAGGTGTTTGAGCCTTGAGTATGGCAGGGTCACAAATTGCAGAGCTCTCTGAGTGAGTGTCCATTTATATCAAACACAGCAAGGGGTTGGTGACTCAATCTGAGTCCAGGCATCCCTGATGAATTCCAATAAAAGGCCCTATAGGAATCTTATCAATTATCTAATCAAAGACCCCTTAAATGAATTTAATACAATCAAAGGGTATCACACGCAGAGGAATAGATTAGTTTACAAACATAATCTTTCTCTTTAATGGATTCATAAAATAATCTGAAACTTCCACTGATGGGCAAAATGTACACTATGTCATTCATTTGCTGTGATACCATGTGCAATACTGCTCTTAATTCTGTCCATTAAATGGATTATCTCTTCCCTCTTCAAACCACAGGTCTCTCTGCTTTTCCTTTCCAGATTGATTGCTGACCCTATGCTCTTGAGCTACCATATGTAAACTATACTGCTGGTTAGGCATCCTCCAAGAACTGATCATGTAGAGGTGTTCCTTTAGCTAAGGGTTTGGAAACTCCTCAGGAGAATCTATAAGGGGGCACAAACGAATTGTAGCCTTCTGTTTTACTGTGCAATGTTTTCCCCCTTTCAAATGTTCTTCATTTATCATTTCTATTAAGGGACTTCTTCTGTACATTTCCCTACCTGTTGAAATGATTTTGATATAAACTGGGATATGTGGGTATATCAGTTCTCAAAATAATATCATGTCCTTCAGTAATAAAAGAAGTTCCAAGTAAAATCCAATAACAAGATAGCAAGGCCCTTTTAAATGTTGTATACTTTATTAGCTGTGACAGCCCAAAAGTTCTCCATCCAAAAGCTCAATGTTCTCTGTTGGTGACAATGACAGCATCCCTTGCAGAGGGCATTATTTACAAAAGAGAAAGTATTCTTCATAACTCTTTCATTTTATTTTATTTATTTTATTAATGATACTTAGATTACTTAAATGTTACATAAAAAATATAGCAGATTCCCATATGCCCCACTCCTTACACCTTCCACATTGTCCCACATTAACAACATTCTCTATTAGTGTGGTCCATTCATTACAATTGATGAACACATTTTGGAGCATTGCCACAGTGAAGCAAGCCAGGCACTGAAGGACAGACATTGTATGACCTCACTGTTATGGATGAAGCAAATTTAGCAGGCACACAGAACTAGAGTCTTGAAGATATGTTTACAGGAGATAGAAACACGATCTCTATTTAAGAAAAGAGAAGCATATTCAGGGACTTCAATCAGATTTTCTCTCATTTTTAACTGGCTAGAATTGTGTCACTTGTCTATCACTTTATTAATCACTGTAAAGGGAAATAAAATGAACATAATTAGTTTAGACTAATCCATATTCATCTCTGTAGCCTGGGGTGAACCCAGATTTACAAATACATAGACTGCTGACACTGGAATAAAATTGGAGTCTATTGGGAAGAAGGAAGATAAGAAATTACTCTCCATAAGATGTCCGTATATACCCTGCTCTACTATACTTTTGTCTTTCCTCTCCTCTCCTCTCTCCCCTTCCTTCTCCTTCCCTCCAATCCCTCCCTATCCTTCCATATCCCTTCCTTTCTTTCTCCTTCTCTTCTTAATTCTTATTTCCTCTCTCTCTCTCTCTCTCTCTCTCTCTCTCTCTCATCTCTCTCACTTTCATTCTTTCAATCTCCTTCACTTTCTAGCTTTTACATTCCTCCCAAGGACATTTAAATGTGATAATGTTACTCTCATCTTACAAAATATTCACCTCTCCCCCATGTTCATTTTCAGTCACTCATTTTATCCTAACTACCATAATGAGATAATGTCTCTAATTTTCAGAAGAGGAACTGAGGCACAGAAAAGTTAACTAACTTGCCCAAGATCACAAAGATTGGTCAAGATTCAACAAATGTTAACACATTATAATAGCAATGGAAATGTGTCATACAAACATTTCTCTCAATTTAAATCAGAAAAGGTTTTCCAAGTACTTTCTAGAAATAATATACCAGCAAATGATTTCACATGCCATCTTTTTGTATTACTACTAAAAACCCCATTTTATATATGCTTTATATGCTTTATAGCATATATGCCTATATGCTTTATAGGACCAAATAAGTTAATTGACATGGATAGAATCATATAGTAAGTAGAACATTGGAAATCATATCTAGGATCATACCATTGGTGTATTCTTTCTCCAGGATGCTACCATTTCTCATTCATAAAGAGATGCCCCTGGTACTAATTCTTTACTGCTGCAATCTTTCTTTGTACCCCAATGGAACAAGGGTATTTCCAGAATCAAACCTGCCTAGATTGTACTTAAGCAGGTCCCTAGGAATGGGGCCAAAGGTGGGAAAGGTAGATCAATGTTTTCTTTACTGTGTGCCTCTTTCCTGGTCAGCTGCTGCCTGCTCCTGGTGGAAGAAATAAAGTTCCTAAACATAAGACCTGATGTGAGTCAGCACGTACTTTCTCATCACATCCAGTAGGTTAGACACATCACAGCACCAGTGTCTAATGCGGTACAATAACATAGTGATAAAGGTTCAGGTTTATCAAGAAAGGATGCTGAATTTTGTCAAATTATTTTTTTATGTCAATTGAGATGATCATGTGGTTTTCCCCCTTTGATTTGTTCATGTGGTGTATTACATTAATTGATTTTCTTGTGTTGAACAACCCTTGCATACCAGGTATAAATTCCACTTGATCATGGTGTATAATTCTTAAATAGGCAGTTGGATTCAATTTGCATGTAATTTGTTGATAATGTTTGCTTCTATATTCATAAGAGTTTGGTCTTGTAGTATCTTTTTCTGGCTTTGGTATTAGTATGGTGTTGGCTTCAAAAATGAGTAAGGTCATTTTCCCTCCTTTCTAATTTTTTGAAAGAGTGTGAACAGGATTGTTATTAATTCTTTGAGAAATAATTGGTAGATTTCACCTGTGAAGCCATCTATTCCTGAGCTTTTATTTGTTGGGAGATTTGTGATTACAGATTCAATCTCTTTACTTGTGATTGTTTTATTAAGATCTTGTATTTCTTCTAGAGGCAATGTAGGCTGTATATTTCCAGGAATTTGTCCATTTCATGTAGGTTGTCTACTTTGTTGTCATACAGTTTTTCATAATATCTTCTTATAATCCTTTTATTTCTGTGAAGTCAGTAATAATGACCCTCTTCCCATTTCTGATTTATTTGCATCTTCCCTCTTTTTTTCTTTTTTAGTCTAGCTAAGGGTCTGTTGATATTATTGGTCTTCTCAAATAACCAGCTTTTAGTTTTTTTAAATTTTCTCTATTGTTATTTTTGTTCTCAATTTCTTTATTTTTGTCCTAATCCTTTTATTTCTTTCCTTCTGCTACCTGTGGGGTTAGTTTCTGTTCTTTTTGTATTTACTCCAAGTGTGCAGTTAGGTCTACCATTTTAGCTCTTTCTTCTTTTTTGATGTAAGCATTGAGGGCTATAAATATCCCTCTTAGCACTTCCTTCACTATATCCGATTAGTTTTGCTATGTTCTGTTCTCATTTTTATTTATCTCAAGATATTTCTTGATTTCTTTTTGCAATTTCTTCTTTGGCCCACAGATTGTCCAAGTGTGCTGTTTAACCTCCATATATTTGCAAATTTTCCCATTCTCTGCCTATTATTGATTTTCAGCTTCATTCCATTATGATAAAGAAAGTGCTTTGTAAAATTATAATCCATATAAATTTATTGAGATCTGTTTTGTGATCCAACATATGGTTTATCCTGGAGAAAAATCCATGAGCGCTTGAGAAGAATGTATATCCTGCTATTTTGGGGTGTGATGTTCTGTATATATCTGTTCTCTTAGGTCTAATTCTTTTATCATATTGTTCAATTTCTCTGTTCCTAATTGATCCATTGTCTAGATGTTCTATCTATTGATTAGAGTAATATAGTGAAGTCTCCATCTATTAGTTTAGAGAAGTCTATTTCTCCCTTCAGTTTTGTCAGTGTTGATCTCATGCATTTTGGGGCACCTTAGTTAAGTGCATAACTTTTTATGATTATTATTCCTTCCTGGTTGATTGCCCCTTTTATTAATATATTATGCCCTTTTTATCTCATATAGCAGTTTTGTATTTAAAATCTCCTATGTAAAAAATGAGTAAATTTACCCTTGCTCTTTTTCGTTATTGTTTGCATGAAATATTTTTTTCCAATCGTTCACTTTCAGCCTATTTGTATCATTGGGTCTAAGGTAAGCCTCTTGTAGACAGCATATCATTGGCTCGTAACTGTATATTTTTTAATACATTCTGTCAATCAGAGTGTTTTGATTGGGGAGTTTTATCCATTAACAATGAATGTTATCATTCAATGTTACTTATTGAAGTAAGGCATTACTTACTTCATATATTTTATCCTTTTGCTTTCATATGTCATATCTTTTTTTCTCTGTCTTTATGTCATTTTAGTAAACCTTTCTGATAATCTTCATTTCTATACTCTCCAAGTCTCTCTCTTCTGTGCTATCCTTTCAGGCTGCAGATCTCCCTTTTCTTATTTCTTGTGTGTGGCTGCCCTCTTGTTAATGAAATCTCTTAGTTTCTGTGTATCTGTGAATATTTAAAACTCATTATTATTTTGGAAGGTCAATTTGCCAGATAAAGAAATTTGCCTTCCAGTTTTTCTCTTTCAATATTTTATCATCTCACCTCCATAGTTTTTGATGGGAAATCCACACTAAATACTATTAAACTACCCTTGTATGTGATGGATTGCTTTTTTCTGGAGCTTTCAAAATTCTTTATTTTTGGTATTTTAATTTCTGATAAGTATGTGTCTCAGAGTAGATCTATTAGGATTTACTTTGTTTGGAATACATTGCACTACTTGGGCATAGATTTTCATGTCCTTCATAACAGTTTGGCAATTTTAGACCATTATTTCTTTGAATATTTTTTCTGCCTCTTTTCACTTCTCTCCTTCTGGAACTCTCATGATGCATATGTTAGTGCACTTCATGCTATCATTCCTTTCTCTCAGCCTTTGCTCATTTTTTCACATTCTTTTCTCTATCTCTTCTTTTGTCTTTTCACTTTCATATGACCTGTTCTTTAATCACTTATCCTTTCTTCTGACAGTTGAAATCTCTTCTTGTATGCTAATATATTTTAATCTCCTCCATTGTGTCTTTCCATCCCACAAGTTATCTTATTTTTCTGCCCAAGTTTTCAAAATCTTCTTTATGCTCACCCAATGTCTTCTTAATATCCTTTATCTTTTTAGCAATATTTTCCTTCAACTCTTTGAACAGATTTAGGAGATTTGTTTGAACATCATTGATTAGTTGCTTCAAATCCTGTGTCTCATCTGGCATTTTAATTTATTACTTTGCACCATATCTTTTTATTTTTTAGTATGTTTTTTAATGTCTTGCTGACATCCAAACATATGATTATGATTTTGAGTTTACTATGATGATCAGTTTCTCTTTCATGCCTAGAATTTTATTGCCGATTGGCTTTGCATTACATCTCCTCTTTGTTTCTTGAATCAATTTATTCTAGATCTTTAAAATTACCAGTGTTTAACAGATCAAAACAGGGCCAGGGATCCACTCATAGGGTGCAAACCAGTTTCCAAGGATCCTGTAGAAAGGGATAATGAAGATGCCCCCAAAATCCTTTTTTTAAAGTTTCCTTTAGAATTAGTAGGATGCACTTTCTTGGCCTGCCAGCAGATGAAATTTTTGTCATACCTTCCCCCTCAGCCTTAAGAGGGAGTGTCTTTAATCTCTACAGTACAGTGCTGAAATGATGACCTTAGGGATTCCCCTTCTAGGCCAGTGAGAGCCACAATTTAGAGCCAGAATCCACAGTCCAAACACATTAATTAGAAGCCAGACTCAGCCCCCACCTCAACCTCCCTTTTCCCAGGGAAGAAAAAAATCTCCACATCCCTAAGCATCAGTGGCAGCCAGTCTTGCTCTGTAATGAGGCTGGCTTTCCTCAAAGGTGGGAGATGGCTGCTGTTCCCTGCCTTGAGGTGATTTACTCACAGTTCTTTCTTTGGCTTCTCTGTTTTCCATCCTGCTTCCTCCTGATCAGTGGACAACACTCTCTGTTCTGTAAATTTCTACATTATGTTTTTTGGGGGACAGTTTATGCTTTTCTTCTTGCTATTTTTAGAAGATAGGTGAGCCCTGTTTGTCTCTACACTGCCATCATTCCAGAAAACCCAGAGTTTAGGTTTAGAAATCACATCAGTCTAGATTTAATTCTGAGCACTCCCACTTATCAGCTTTTTGAATTTGACCAATTCTTGCTCAATGTGAGAATCTAACCCCATACAAAAAATGGAAATATCAATATCTCCCTTTTGATAATTATGTGAGAATCAGATGAGATATTACACTTAGCAGGGTGACTGTTACAAAGATAGTTTTTATTATTTGTTAGTTCTCTTTATATTCACATTGACTTTATCTCCTACAACCTTTCAGAGGATTTCTACTTCACTCTCAGACATTTTAGTGGAATGATCAATCACTCATGGAAAGATTTCACAATTATAATGACTTGTGAATCAATTGGGTAATTGTGGAAAACTGGACATTTTTAATTTCTGTATTTATCCAAATTCCTTCCAAACATAAGAGAAAAGAAAACAAGTTTTATATATGAGTTGAGATTATCCTTGTCAAAAACGTGGGTTGGACTCATGTGAGCTCTTTTTTCATTAAAAAACATGACAACATGAAATAATGAGTTTAATCCATGCAGGGCATCCTTCTAAGCACAATACATACATTATCACCAAGAACCTCACAACAGTCCTATAAATTCAGTACTTGTAATCATACTTTGTGTACACATCTGTAAAGTGATATAAAGAGACAGAGAAATTGCCCGAGTTCACATAGTTAGTAAGTAAGAGGCAAGGATATTGTGTTCCAATGTTCTTGCCTTTAATAATGACTCGTATTTTTAATATTAGATGGCAATTGTCTAGCCTTCATGTGTCTGTCCTCAGGGCATCAGCAGTGGAAGAGCAGTTTTGCATTGACCTAGATATTTTCACTTACTTTGTCCTCTCTATAACTCTTTGAGATAGGTATAATAAAGGTAGTTTTATAGGTTCTGATTAGTCCATGCACCCATACTACCATCCCTAGAACATCCTGTGCCATATGTTCCAACTCCAAGATCAATTCCAAACCACCAGCCATAGAGAAGCTGCTAATCCAGCCAGCTGAGTCTCAGACCCACCATGGTCACATATGCTACAACCACAAAAAGAGAAAACATGATGCACTGGTTTGGCTGCCATCTTAGCTGAAGCTGGTAATTCTAATCCTCTGGGAACTGAAAGTTCAAAATACCATTAACTAGTTGTAATTAAGTACTACCAAATTAAATATTTCCTTGAAATCATCCTTAAAAATGTTGGAAAGGAAGACTCTAAGGAAACCTGGACTGGAATACCATATAATAACCAGCTACAAATAACAAATACTGCTGGTTTTTAGTTTCCAAGCGATGTGGATCTAGAATCCCAAGGACCAAAGGAGGTGTCTCTAGGCCGAACATACTTTCTTAGGAAACATCTTAAAAGGGCTGAATTCAGGGACCAGCCACTCAAGGGCAACTTTTATTTGTTGCTGATTTCATGGTGCTGGCAATTCTAGTTTTTCTGCCTTGAGATTTGTTTCTATTTTGAGGGCTTTAAGTCAGTTTAGAATGAATCTCAAGTGACTTTCATAGGATACTGTATTAGTCAGGGTTCTCTCGGGAAACAGAATCAACAGGAGATATCCGTCAATGATATGAGATTTTAAAAGAGTCTCTCACGCAACCGTGGGGATGCACAAGTCCAGGCTCCACAGGCAGGCTGCAAACCAGTGGCTCCGATGAAAGTTCAACGAAGGGTCGTTGATGAGTTTCTGGGAGAAGTTGCCTGTCCAA
>JAQZBX010025887.1:0-29260 GCA_029593785.1 Cabassous unicinctus | reverse complement strand
TTTTTTTTTTTTTAAAGATTTATTTATTTACTTATTATCCCCTCCTTGCTGCTTGTGTTTGCCATGTCCATTCGCTGTGTGTTTCTTCTGTGTCTGCTTATCTCCCCCTTGCTGTGAGGTCCTGCTGCATCAGCCCAGCGCGCTGCGCGGGCCGGCCTGCCCTCACAAGGAGGCCCCGGGAAACAAACCTGGGGCCTCCCATATGGTAAACGGGAGCTCTATCGATTGAGCCACACCCGCTTCCCACTTGTTAAGTTTTAAATAAAGTTGCTTGAATCATTGTGTCCCCCAGACCCCCATCATATTGATATTGTTTAACATTTTATTTGTGGATTGCTGATTTATTTATTTATTTATTTATTTTATGGATTGCTGATTTTTATGGGTTCTGTTATTTTGGCCCTTACTTATTGTTGTCTAGCTTTTCTTTTCAATGAACAATAAACTCTACCAAGTCATTTGATCTTTTTTACAACCCATAAATCTTGAAGTATCTCCTATACTTTTCTCTTAGTATTTATTTTAATACTTTTCCTAAGAGTGTTTTCAAGGTGGATCTTTGTGTGAAAGTCTTGTGAGGCCTGGTATGTAATTCAGTATTTTTATTAAATTCTCACTTTTCAATGACACTTTAGCTTGATAGGAAATTCTGGGTTCAAAATTATTTTGATACATTAAGATATTACTGTATTGTATCCTGTAT
The DNA here is from genome assembly GCA_029593785.1 of Cabassous unicinctus. Lineage (NCBI taxonomy): Eukaryota > Metazoa > Chordata > Mammalia > Cingulata > Chlamyphoridae > Cabassous > Cabassous unicinctus. The sequence goes on along the minus strand of JAQZBX010025887.1, from coordinate 28,557 downwards.
TGTTTTCAGTATATCAGCTATCAATCGTGTTCTTTTGTAGAAGATTTATTCTTTCCTTCAGTAAGCTTTTGTAATCTCTATATTTGATTTTTTAAAAATCTCACTACATTATATCTAAACATATTTTCTTATCTGTACTATTTAGTAAGTTCAGGCTGAGGTCTTGATCTTTTATTAATTCTGGAAAACAATTTTTAAAAATATTTTCTTCTCTTCATATTTTTTCTTTCCTCCTGAGACTCCTATCATATAGATGATACTTCTACTTTCATCTTCCATATCTCTTATTTTTCCTTTATCTCTTTTCCCTTTCCCCCCCCCACCCCCCTTTTTTTTTAAGTTTTCTGGGAGTTATTGAATCAGGCCATCCAACTCATTCAAGCCCTTCAACTGTCCTACTGTTTGTCCCATTATTATATTCTTCATGTCAGTGATTGCATTTTACATACCAAATAAGTCTACTTTTTAATTCTTCCTTGTTCATGATTTATATTACAAAAACCTTCCATTACCTGTCCTTAAATATCTTTACCAGGATGTTTTCAATTATTGATTTCAACAATTCTGTTTCAATGACATGTATTCAGATTTTATCTTCTGAAATATTTTGGCTGGTGATGTTTCCCTGGAGGCATCAGCTACTCAGTTGGCAAACACATATGGAAAGGAGCGAAAGTCCCTGTCCTAAACTGGGCCAGTCCTGGTAAGCTTAGAGAAGAGACAGGATGAGTCTCAAGGAGGGCAAGCTCAAATACCACAAACCCACTTTGATTCCTGTTGCTGCCACCGCACCAGGCAACCCTCCTGGGCAGGATTTCACCTTTCCACTCTTAGGAAGATGCAATCTCCTTAGCCGGTATTCCACCAGCCAGGCGTGTTTGGAGGGAATGGGTTGGAGAATTGAAAGCTACTCAGCACTCACCACCTACTTTCATTAACTATTCATACGAGCAGGGCTTTTGCCCTGATACCCAGTGGTACCAGGACTGGGGATCTGGGCTGTTTTGTTCATCTCTAGAGGGAATGGATGGGCAGTGACTGTACCAAGTCAATATGGGGTGAGGAAAGAGAACTAAATGATTTCCTCCAGCTTATTCTTTTGCTGCCACTTCCAGATACCTCTGCCCAAGCTATAGTTGCCCACCTCCAATGGACAAGTTGAAGACAACGTGCGGTCCCACTAGGAGTTTATCACAATTTTTTTCTTGTAGTTGTTTCTGTTGTTAGTCCTAGAGCCTATGCTTCCCTTTAGCTTCTGTAGTTTCTCCAGGTTTGATTTTAGGAAAGAGAGTAGTGGTGTATTGACCATCCTTGTCAGGAACCAGAAGCTGCATATGGATTTCTAACTTGTACCACTGCTGCCCAATCACATTTACTCACTGAAAAAGCATCTTTGCATTCAGTAGCTAGAGAAAATACTAGAAATGCCCTCGGCTGCCTTATTGAACCTTGAGAATTTCCAAGTAGCTAGATAATGATTGTTGATTTTTTAATATGTTGAAATGTTAGGAAAACTTTTTTATGCTGTAATTTGACACTTTGAAAAATAGCAAGTAGCTAGACTGTAGAACATTATAACTTTGTTTATTTTTAATGTTTAGTTATGGTCGTATATTTTGCATAGTCTAATTACTCAAATCCTTAGAAACTATTCTAAGTGAGAAGAAGCAAGCATGGTCAAGTCAATGTTAGAGACTGGCAGCCCTGGCTTTGTATGGTAGGATGGAATGTTGAAAATGACCGTGCAGGTTGAAACCATGCAAAACAATCTTAACAATGGGGGTGGGGGGATTATGATGGTTCAGTGACATTTAAAATTGTTGTCAAAACATTAAAAACTCTCTTATTCTTGGTTAGAAATGTATAGGGAAATTTTAAAAGTAGTAAAACTAGTATCTATTTAACACACTGTAATTTAAAACATTAGGGACATAGATTAAATATTAAAATAATTAAAGTATTTTATACCTTTGTAAAATATTTAAGAATGGTTTGATAATAGTTATTGCTGCCTTCTTCTCGGGGTATAGCTGACAAAACATGAAGCAAACATCTTTTCTAGGCTTTGGAGACTTTTCACACTCCTTTCTAAGTTTGGATGGGCTTCCAGTGTTGTATCTTCTGCATTTTCATTGTTGTGAAATATCTCTGAGAGTTTATTTACTGTGAAGGGTTTATTAGGTATCACTTCCTCTGGGATCTCTCCATCCTTTTCATCACAACCACTTTCTTCACTGATGTCCATAAATTTGCCTTCACTGAGTTCTCCTGACTGCAGATCTGGAGTCTTTCCAATAGCTGCAATGTCAACATTCCTAAGGCAGTGATTTCTTCTGTAACTCCATTTACGTTCGATTCAAATTCCACTTCCAGCATTGTCACTTTCTGTCTCCTCATTTAACTTTCATCTTTATTTGCCAAGTCCCTCTTTGGTTATCCAATTGCATAAAATGTCATGTGCGTGTACCAGTGGGAGAAAAGCAGACAACACACACGATTTGCTAAATGTGCATGAACTGAATAACAGATGTGCAGTGACCAATCACCCATAGACTTTGAAGGAAGTGATTTGAGTGGTTGCTCATTATGATGTGTGCCTGTTATTTATGTAGTGATTGGCGGGCTAAAGAGCCAGCAGCAATGCTGTGTACTTTATGCAATTAAATTAATATAACACGACGATTTTAATATCACATGCCATTAATATAACATGAAATTTTCTTCACAGGGCTTACACCTACGTGGTGGTTCAAAGGCTCACCCCACCTCCTCCAAGCATTTCCCTTAATAAAACTCTTGCACATGCCATCCCATCTTGGTGTCTGTTTCTCAGAGGTCCTAAACTAATGCAAGTAATTCTGAGAGTGGTCCAAGAAAAGGGGCAATATGGTGATTTGGAACCGGCAGGTGAAGAAAATGACACCATCAGTGGTAGGTAGGCACAGATAGTCCCTTACTTTAGATTTCATAAGTCGTGTCCTGGAAAAATGTCCAGATGAAATAGATGATTACAGAGGTGGATGATTTAGGCACTTGAAAGCAATGGGGAGGCAGGGAGCAGAGAATGCCTACAAAGACACTGAAGCTAGTTAGTTACTTCTAAGGTGTATAGCTACCCTGCAGATGGATCGTGAGAAGCTCAGGTCCAATGACAAGCAGCTACAGGCTAAGTGTGAGAACCAGGGGCCCTGTTTGGTAGCTTGCCAAGAGGCCCTTCTTTCCTGTGCTGCAAGAGCAGAAGCAGCTGAGCTGCAAACTGATGATCTAATAGAGCCATGGAGCTCCAGGGAGGTTTGAATGCTCAGCCAAGGCAGGTCTGGTAGGTTAAGGTCAGAGACCTGGTTAAGAAACCCTGGGGCGCTGAAACAGGGGTCAGTGACATCTAGAAGGATGCCCCTGAGGATTTGGGCTCTGCAGAATCCCCTGAACCCCAGAGTTTGGGACAGTGCCTCCCTACCTGCTGCCTAGTATGAGATAGTACTTCCAGTGCTAGAAGACACTGCAGGGGCCGCTTCCCAGAGGCAACAGGTGCCCTTCTGGAGCTGCCCGGCCGACTCTACTCTTCTGACTGTGGGGCTGATAACCAGCCACAGTTGTTCTCATGGTATTTGCCATCTGGTAGGAAATATAGAAACACATTACTGCACATGAGGCTGTGGGAAGTCAAAGCAGGAGACTCTTATTTGGTCTTGGCCTGGGAAAGGGCAGAGAGATTATAGAGACTACTCAAAAAGAAGTTAAAAAAGGTCAGGTGTAAATTAGTGGTGTGAACCTTGGTGGAAGAGGAAGAGGAAAAGAAATTTTTACATAGAAGCATCTGGAAACAGTTCAGTAAATCTGAAGTGGAGGAGACTGATAAATATTAAGAGATGAAATATAGAGGGTAGCAAGGGCCCTTTATATTAGGATAAAAGGTTTAACTTTTGTGAGGAAGATTATGAGTAGCACTAAGAATATTTTTGGTGAAGTGGATTATGTGATCATATTTGCGTTTCTGAATGATTTCCCTGATGGCAATGTTGGAAATGGGCTCGAGGGGTGATAGATTTGCAATGGTGGGGCAAGGGGAGGCTGGAAGCTGGGAGGATTGTGCCATGTGCTTTGTATATGTGGTATCTTTTAATTCTCACAGCCCGAAAAGAATGTATTGATGAAAATACATATTCAGAGAGGTCAAGTGATGTGTCCAGTATCACATGGGTTTAGTAAGTGACAGAACCTGGAGGTGAACCCAAATCAAAGCTATGTTCTATTTGCTACATTATGTTGTCTCCAGAAAAGCACTGATCACATTATCAGAGAGGACATTTTCTATGGAGTGGTGTCAACAGATGCCCTGCCAGCAGCTCACAGAGGGTCCAAAGGAAGCACAGAGACAGAGGGTGTAGACTATTCTTTCAAGAAACTGGAGCATTTATTATGTGTTAGACAATTGCTAGACACTGGTAGGGACACACATTTACCAGTTTAAATAGTTTACAAATGGTAGTGACATGCATGTCACCACCCAGCAAGGATATAAGAGGTACTACAATAATAATAGAGACAACAGTGTGATTCTTCTTTGAAATACTTGTCACCATTTGAGTTTTCCACTCACTAATGTGATCACTTATTTGACATCCCTGTCTCCCCACTAGACTGTAAGGGCAGGGATTATGTAAATTTTCACTCACGATTTCATCCCCGAAGCCTGGCACATAGAATGAGTTTGAGAAAATATTTGTTTTATGAATGATTAGAGTATAGTGGAATAAATTTTTCAGCCATTCTCATTATTGATCTATGGACAAATGATTTGTACAGTGTTGGCTGTAAAAATAATTAGATTTGGTTATCAGGGTGATCAGTATTTTTTTAACCAGGACAGGAAAAAGATTTCCAAGTACCTCGTGTCAGGTACTTATCTCATCTCATTGTAGCATCATGGAAAAGTTATCCTTGGTTTTATTTATTTATTTATTTATTTTTTATTGGCAGCAAAAATGAACTTGACTTTCAATAAAACACAATATAAACTTTCTCTCGAGATTTGATGGAATTAGATATGTAAAAAGAACTGTGATTTGCCCCCTTATAATACCTATGGAGATTGTATAGATGGTATACAAAATTCGGTCTAGTTGAATTTACTAAATGCTGGCTCTTAGAAAGACATTTTCAGTAGGAAAGCCAACTTTTAGCTTCTGTTTTTACCAGATCTCTTCTAGTCAATATTTGTGCTAATGATTTAAAGAGAACATCTACTGTAAAGCTCTTTATGTAGGTTCTGAAGCCTAAGAGAGATGAGAAGTAGTGAAAATATTTTTAAATTGTCATAAAAATGTTAAGATTTTGGAGGAAAGGCAGCGCTGGAATAAAAGCCTCTGAAAGAAACTCTGACTTCTAAACTGTCCTTTGGTGCATATGGCTCTTACTGGAAACTTGACTTTAGGAAAACCTGAGGTACCTGAGATGTTGCAGGTACAGCCACCTGTGGATGATTTAATTTTTTTGTTCTAGAAAATAGTATCTATATATTTGGGGAGTACTCTTTTTGTTTTGTTTTGCTTTGCTTAATGAGATAGCAAACGGACGTGGGAAGTTGGTGCCTTCAAGTAGCTATGTAATATTGCGACAACTATTATTTGATGTTTCAAATTTGCCGATCCAAAATGAGAAAAAGAGAATAAAATTTTCACCTGGCAAACATGGATTCGGGTTTACTTGGGATACAAGGCAATGGATCAACCCCCTTTCCTGGCATTTCCCCTAGGATTCTCTAAGTTTGGGGTTAAACATTATTTTTCTATCTACATTTAAAATTTGTTAACGGGACATTAAAAATGGAATTGATGATAATTGAAAATATCATTTCATGATAGGGCAGGTTTGACTGATCAACCAAAAACGGTTTTGTCATTGTTCTAATGAAACCCCTAGTATGCCCAACTCCAGATGCTTCATAAAAGCCATCAGTGTAATGAATTAGATGGAAATAAGAATCCTTCATCTGGTGTATTTTGACCCTAGCTGGTAATATGACTGTGACCCGAAGCAAGAATTTCCATGAGTACTAAATGCAATCGGAATAGCAGCAACAGATATTAGTCTCAGCTATCATGGTATCAAATTTTCATTCTTCAGCCTGGTGCTACATGAAGAGTACAAGCAGTGCTGTGAGATACTTCCCAAGTCAGAATCTACTGTGTCCTGATCCCCAGAATCCAAATCCCTACTTGCATAACAAAAAGAGAACCTGGAAAATATGTTGGGAAAGAGAGTTGGGAGAACAAACATAATGTCTGTCAGGAATTTGTACAATGTGGCTCAAAATGTGGGGTACTAACAACAAAGACAGACCAGTCCCTGGGGCTCAAAGGAAGAGTTAAAAGACGACCAGCAGCTGTTCCCCCCTTTCTCCAGAGGCCAGAAGAGGAAATGGGTTTACATTGGAGCAGGAGGGATTTAGACTGATATACAAAAGGATTTCTGACTGAAGGTAATGCTTTCTCACAAACAGCACAGCCACATCTCTTTCTTCAGATATTTAAAAACACAGAATCCAGTGTCCTCCAATGGCAGGTTAGAGACGGTGGTTCCCAGAGGCCCACAAGATGTCTCTTATTTTTAAAGCCTGATAGTATATATTAAACATTTAAATACAGTTGAATAGTCTCATAAAAATATATTTTTAAAAACGCTTTGAAATTAGCTCAGTTCAGAACTGTCCCATGTTGGTCAAATGCTCTCATATTTTTAAAAAACTTTTTATTGTAGTAATGTAAATACAACTCAAAATTTTCCATTTTAACCACTTTCAGTGTACGATTCAGTGGTATTAATTACATTCACAATATAGTGCTACCATCACCAACATCCATTACCCAAACATTTTCATCACTTCAAACAGAAACTCTGCACCCAATCAAGAATTAAATCCCCATTCCCACAACCCCCACCCCCGGCAACCTGTAATCTACTTTGTCTTTTTTCATTTGCTCTTATTTTAATACATGTTCTCTGATTACAAATGGGAAATTGGTTGTTACATAATTTTATCACTTGTTTGCTGGTCAAAACTCTCTGAAAACTTGAGTCCAATGGGAGGGAAATAAAAATGCTTTTGGTGGTGAGAAGTCAGGAAACCATTTCTTTAGAAAGGGAAAGCAGGTATATTAAGAAACTGGACTTAGCTTTGAGACAACTCTGGGTTAGGAGCCTAATTCTTCACTTACTGTTTACCAACACTTTTCCTAGCCTCACTAAGTCTTCACTTTGCTCATTTTACAGTAATAATAGTCATCTTGTAAGCTGATTGTGAATATTACCCGAGAAAATATATGTAAAACCAGATTTGACGGTCTCTGGTTCAGAAGGAAATTGAAACACAGAAACAGATCTAGTCAGGATAGAAATCAGCAAACACACAGAGCGATGCATTTCAAAAGGGAGACATACTGTCAAGTGGGCTTCAGACTGCCGGAGTCATATCTACCATTGCCTCTTACATACCCACTTGTCTTTTTCTTTGCTGCATGAGTAGAAAGGACCCATTTGCAAAAATACAAATAATAAGCATGAAGGGTTTCAATTAGTGATGGTGATTTTATTTATGTAGGTGTTGCTATTCACTTATTAATTTCTCAAGGTTCAAACATTCCTTAACCCATTGGAAAATAAATGTGACGTATATCTTCAGGGCTGTTTTCCATGTTTCCTGTTTTTGTTCGGCATTTTACTAAGAGCTCAGTCTTACAGGAGAGGTAGTAGGAACCCAAGGTTGCGTTAGATGGAATCCTTTGGTTGGATGGACTGCCCTCCTTCCCTTATTCAAATACAGGTGATATTTTGTTTTGTGCATTCTGCAGTTATCCAGGTGCTTCTCTGGCCAGGTTGAAAGGGCCCATAGGGACTGTGCCTATTTACATGGCAACACCATGGGGAAGAGACCAATTCAGTATAGACACCTCTGAGGCTCCCTCCTGGGTAGTGCCAGATTGGTTGCCCAGGAACAGCTCACTTGGAACTTCTCTCTCTGCTTTCCTAAGAACAGTTTACTACCATAGCCATCACCCATTTAGTGAGTTTCTTTCTGAGGTTTTTGCAGATGGATAATTCAAAAGCAGAACACAGATGTTTTAGGTAAGACAGACATGTGGCTATGATGAGCATCAAGTCCATGGCAAGATTGGGTTTGAGCAATGCACTTATTTTTTTAAGTAACAAGAAGAAATCTCTAATACTTTAAGTCAAAAGAAAGAACTCTCTGATCTGGAAGTTTGAATGTCCCTTTTTTTTTTTTTTCCAAAGAAAATCAGAAAAATAGTTTGGCTGCAAATAGTGATGAAGTTTGGATAGGATAACCTGTTAGGCAAAACTATCTCAAGGGTTAGAACATTTCTTTGAAAAGGAAGAGTTGTGTAGAAATTTATGAAATGCATTATGTCTCTGTATTAGACAAGAACTGCTGAGAGATGGAAAGGTTGGTACTCAGTTTAGACTTGAAAGATAAACTCGAGCCCTGTGTTTTCCCCAAGGAACTGGTTCAGCCATTAGAAGGCCAACCGCGGACTCAAAGGCCACAAGTGGCAGCTTGTCCAAAGCCCGTCTTCCTATTGGGACTCGTCTCAAAGTGCAATTAGGAGGACACTTGCAGGAGCCTTTTTGGTGTATGGTTACAGAGGAGGTGGGGTCAACTTAGCTTGGGGGAGTGCAGCAGGAAGACCCTGTGCCCTTCATCTCTGAAAAGAGGCAACCTTGTTGCTTGGATTATGCTGTGTTTAACACTCACACGCGCTAAGTCATAGAGCTCGTACGTGCCCTTTCCCAGTCACCATTTAGCAAGATGCTTCCCAAGACATGACACCGCCAGTGGCATCAACCAGATCTCAGGCTCCTCACCCACGAGTTGGGGAACCTCCGCCATTTTTTGTGCTCTGTTTTTTCTCACTTCTGATGTGGATTAAAGTCTGCACTCACCGCTCTCTCTGATAGCCTAAGGACATTTGATCCTGCCGCATTTATCCATTATTGGCGCTGTTTACTCGAGGGAAGATTGAGTGCAGGGCCTTAGAACAGTGAGCGCTTTAATACGTGGATGCATCTGCTGATCCCTGACAGATGTTGGTCTTTGGGAACAACAGAAAGGGGAGCTACGTCATGTGCTTGGGAAGCAGCTTGTGCAAACGCCCTGATTCTGCAGGTGCACAATGCTGAGAAAAATGTCTGGTGCAGGCGCAACTCCCAGACTATTATAGTTTTACACACACACACAAGCAGCTGGCAGGGGCTTCCGAGAATGCCTTGTAGGAGAAAGCATGGGTCTAGGGGATTTTGATTTTAACTCTATATTACTAGGTTTTAAAGTTTAACTTTGTGTTTTCTCTCAAAAGGAAAAAAAAATCCTACGTATTTGTTGATAGGTCGTCTTATTTCCAAGTCCACCCGGGAATTGTCCTTTTCTCAGGCTAAGAGAGATAGGAATCAAGATGGCTTTTGTATGTGTAGGGAGGGGGTTGTGTTCAGTGTGTGTGGTCTCCTGTGGATGCTAGAGGTAGGAGAGAGCCCTTCAGGCAGGTTTTGGTGAAGACTCTTTTGTTTCTGATTTTAACATTTTTCTTTCTATTTGAGCCTCTTAAAATTGAGGTGACATTTTCCTATTGCTTTGGGACACTGTGTGGTGTGGGGGATGGCTGAACTGCCCCATTGCCCCAAAAGGAGTTGAGGGCTGGGCTGGGTCTCATTGCCCTCAGGGTCCCTGAATGTTCCTTTGTTGTAGTTCAGTGAAGGTACCTCCCTGTCCAGCGTTCAATGCAGGCACACCCCCCACCCACCGGGTTTCCCAAGCACCTTTGTAATTGCCTGTGTGTCTCTTATTCCAAAAAAGGAAGAAACCCTACAAGGGCAGTTGTGGCCCTAAGAACTTTGAGAAGTTTAGGAAAACTTTTTTTCCACTGGGTGTTGTTTCCTCAACCAGCACCCATTATTGAGGCACCCTTGGTCTAAGTTACCATCAACATTTTATCTGCTTCAAGCACCACTGGCTTCAGGACTCTGTGGAGAGAGATACCATCCACCTGAGACCTCAACGTTAATTTAGAGCACAGCACTGGAGCCAGGCCGCCTGGGACTGCCCTAAACAAATTACCACAAACTGGGTTGCTCGAAACAACAGAAATTTCTTTTCTCTGAAAGCAAGGACTCAGCAAGGCTGTGCTCCTCTAGGAGAGAATCCTTCCCTGCCTCTTCCAGCTCCTGGTGGTTCCAGGCAGTCCTGGTTTGTGGCTGTATAACTTCAGTCTCCAACCCTGCCTTCACATGGACTTCTTCTCCCTGTCTCTGTGTCCTCTCCTCTGCTTATGAGGATTTAGGGCCCATCCTTATCCAGTATGACCACATCTTAACTAATTACATTGTTGCAGCAGACATAATTCTGATGACGAGAAACCAAAGCAGCACTCGGAGAGGCGGAGGAACAGTTTTATTACGCACAGGCTCAGAGGGGTATCCAGTCCCCAAATTCTGAGCCCTGAATTTTTACTTTCATGAGTTTATATAGGGACTTTACTTGGGCAAATTCCTAAGCAAGCGGGCAGGCAGGGTTTACAAAAGCAGAGGTGTGAGTTTAGCTTATTTTCCTAAAGCAGAGGGCCTTAGGGAGGAGAGGAGTCCTTATCTTCTTAAAGTTGTGGATTCCAGGGAAAATGGGAGGAGTAGTGCTGCAGCAACACCAGCAAAGACTCTATTGCCAAATATGATCACATTCACGGGTTCTGGGTGGACATGAATTTGAGTGGCGGGAGGGCACTGTTCAACCCACTCCACTGGGTAGTCTTGATGACTTAACCTCTCTCTAAATCAGTTGCTGGTGTGAAGTTTAAATGAGATGATCCACGTGAAGTGCTTAGAGCAGTCCCTGGCAAGTACTACATACATACCTAATACCTGTTGATTATCACATTTTCTCATTGCGTTCTCTGATAACCTCTTTTCCTTCTATTCATACAGTGAATGAGGTTCTCTGTGGCCTTTTCCTTTCTTCCAGTTACAGAGTGTGGCACTCTCTCCAGTAGGAGAGCTCTCTGAAGCCTGGGGTCTCCCCGCTGCCAGCCCAGCCTGACTGGACAACTAGCACAATCGTCTCCATCTAAGGAATGCTTCACCCTCTGGGGCAAATCTGTCCTCTGTCTTCCTTTCTGCCTAATCTGACTGTGTAGAGTCTAAATTGCAAATACAGCCCCAGGACAGACACATCATTTCAGAGCTCCTTTGAGCAGCCAGAACTCAGTCACACAACCAGAAGGAAGGTTTTTGGTCTTCCTTACAGTTAAAACTTTTGCAGGGCCTGCAAAGTTCCAGCACCTTCTGTAGGCAAAAGCTCTCAACATCACTGGAAATCATTGAGCCACAGCAAAGGCAGTTACATACCACGTTTATAAATGCAAGCCTCTCTGAGCCTTGGTTTTCTCATCTCTATAATGGGGACAATACACATATTTAGTTCATAAGGTTTTGGGAATATTAGATTATACAGGCAGCATTTGACACATACAAAATAAACTGTGGCTAACTGTTTTGGAGATAGAACTACTCTGTGACAAAATCAGGAAGATGCTTTCTAGACACCTCAAATGGAATTTGATAATAAAGAATATTATTTAGTAAAGCTTTTGCAGGGGGTACAAGGACAGGAATACTACGGCTACTTTTTGGCTCTTTTTACACATGGTGGTAGAACTTCCCCTAGTATTTGATTAGTGGTGTCTATCACAGCACCAGGATAATTAAATCTCTAGAACTTTTGCCTGTAAGAAAGCAATTTCATAGTAGATAGTTCTTTGTTATTGCTCTGGTGGCACTTGCCAAAGTATCACAGCCAGGTGGCGCGGCTTTGCCGGAGTGTTCCAAACTGTTAGTTCTCAGCATTTTCTCTTGTCCACACATGAGCACTGATTTTCACATCCAGCCCACACCCAGGTACAAGTGCTGATGCAATAGTTGTATAACTCCAAGCGAGCATCTCTGAGTACAGGTGAAGCTGGTGTTATTGTAGGGATAAACTTGAAACTCCTCAAATTAATTACAAGAAGTAATTTCTAAACTTCAGAGCCATATTATTACCAATCAATCACTTGCAATACAATTCATAAATAAATGACCATGACTTATCAAGTTCACAGGAGACTTTGATTTATGTAAATCAACCCAGTCCTTAAATAATAAAGAAAATCAACATATTGAGCTTTTAAAGAAATAAACACCCAACTAAGTGTTTCCTGATAAGTGTTAATTTATACGATCTTAATTTAATCGTAAATCTTCAATTAGTATTTGCCTTTCTATTTAGTAGTCCTAATCCTCTATAGTGGAGCCAAGGATACACTTTAACAGGGGTTCTTAATGGTTTTTCTTCCACGGACCCCTTAGCCAGTCAGGTGCAAACCATAGACCCCTTACTGAGTCCACACTATACTGTGTATTATTTAATAAACATATCACACCCGCGCCAACACATCCCCACAAGAATAATGTGCTTTTTAAAAATTTTTATTTCAATTCAAACTCACGGACCCCTGGTTAAGAACCCCTGATAGCAGGAGTAAATGGGGAACCATGGGTCTGTGGCTAACCTGAACTCACCTGCAGGCAGTATTGTTCCCCACTGAGTCCATAAGCCAATTTAGAACATTTAAGAGGGCACAGCTAATGTTGGTCTTATGTGGGCTGCCACAAAGTGGGGTGGAGTTGGGGGTTTCCCAGGAAGAAGCAATATTCTGTCAGGCCAGAGGCAGCTTGTTGGGTGCCCAGAACAACCAAATAGCTTAGGTATTGTCTGGGAATATGGGGAGCAAGGTCAGCCCTGAGGGAGAAGTGCCCTTAAGGAGGTTAAGTCCGGAGTTTCAGAGAAGGGCTTCAGTAATGGTGAGGAGCAAGCACGATAAGAAAGCCTGGCACAGGGGCAGGGAGACAGAGAAAAACGCTGAGCTGGATGGGCGGGCGGACACTCTGCAGCTCCTGCTGGGCATCCTTCAGGGCTACTGAGGATGCTTCATCTCACTGGCTCAGGTTCTATACTTACAGGTATAGCAGGATTACAGAGTTACTCACAGAATCCTCAGGCCTGCAAAGAAAATCCTGCATCTCTATTTTTCTCAGCTGACCTCATCTTCATGGGTCCCACCTGCTGGATTGTGGGACAATCAGGGATTTAGAAGTAAATTTTAAGCTCACTCTCTTCCACTATAATCATTTCTTTTGAAGAAAAATGTTTAGCAAAGGATACTACATTAGTTTGCCTTCTGAGTGTAAGAGAGGGCCCTCAGAGTAACTTGTGTTCCTTCTCAGATAATTTTGAACAAAACATTCAATTAGGGGGTTGTCTATATGGGTAGATTTTTTCTTGACTTCAATGCGGGCACTTGGGCTTCCAGTCTGCCTCCCTTTGCTTCCTTGGTTGCTCATGGCCTCCCCGCCTCCCCTGCTGGCTCCAGCATTTCCATCCTCAAGGATGGTGGGTTGCTCTGTGCGTGAATCCTCTGTAGGTAGCAGGCAGTCCTCCCAGGCCATGGACAAGGGGGTGCCCAAAGAGCACAATGCACACCCTAAGCAGATATGTATGTATTTTGGGGGTAGAATTTTAGGTCCCAAGGTACAAAAGTGAGGAAGCGCCCCCCTAACACACATACTTCAAATGTCACTATGACTAATCTCATACACACATGAGATGCTTTGGCATCTGCCATGCTTTTTTTTTTACACAGATGGACCATCGCATGCGTCTTAAGTTTTGAACACTTAGAAGAATTCTTCAGAACTCCTGTCCTGAGAGAGCCAAAAGAGAGAGTTAAAAATGGGAAGGAAGGTTGCTTATTTAAGAAAATGTTGCCCAAGAAGCACGGCAAAGCAGAAAGAAAAGGAAGAGAGAGGGTTTAGCTCTGAGGAAATTAGGGAACATTGATATTGCTCGGTACCACAGCCCCTGAATGTGCGTTGGTGGCAGCTGTCACCAGGAGAAGATCTTGTGCGATGGTGTATTCCCTGACCAGGAGGCAGGGCTGTACTTTGTGAAGGGATATAGTTCCTTTGAGAGACTGGTAGATAATGGCAGGCTGTATTTCTAGAACCCCTCCAAGTTACTGTAACTCTTACAGGGCCATGCACGCTGAAGACAAACCTAATTAACTGAGCAGCTTATTATTGCTTGCAAGCTACCTTATATATTAAATGGCATCCCCGTCCCGTTCCTCCTTTCCCCCCTGTCCCTTGAATCTTGTGTAGAAACCCTTTCCTTATGCTTTCAAATTTCGTAGCGGGTACCCTGCCATGCCAGGGAGGGCAGCATTGTTCTGCACTTGACTTCATGATCTGTTTTATTCCTCCACTGGACTGTGACCTCCTAGTTCCTCCTTTCCGTGTTAGTTGCACCTAGGACAGTGCCCAACACATGGGAAGCACTCGCTCCATTTATTGTTGAAAGTAGATGAAAGCAGTAGCATGTAAGACAAAGAGAAACTTATTTATTTGTTTACCCCATACATTTTGCTTCGTGTGATTGTTTGCCAATCTTTTCATCATTCTTCCTTTCCTCCCCATAGTCAGAAACCCCTCGCCGCAGGCTTTGGAAATACAATACTGTGGAGCAGTGTGCTCAACCAACTTCACAGCGGATCAAGACTGTACTCCCGTTCCCATATTTCAAATGATGATTTTTCTTGATTATGTGTGAAATGAGCTTATCTGTGGAGGAATCAATCAGTTATGACTGTTTCCTCAGTTCACATCTGCAGGAGGAAACTCTTTCATAAAGGAAGACGGTAAAGTCCATAATCTGTGAAATAATTTCAGCCCAAATGAGTCTTTTGTGTTCTTTGTTCATGGAGATTGTGTGAAACAAGGCACACATGTTTCAATAGAACCTGTGGCCAACACTGAGCAATGGGAGTTTTGAGCAGTGTCTTAAATAATCGTTCTTGCATATGTGAGAAAAGAGAGAAAGCCTGTAACTGGTTGCAGTCGCTTAACTGATAAGATAAAACTCTATTGTCTTTGTAATGTTGAAACATACCCATCTCTCTTTAACTGGTCTCAGGGAGCAGTTGTTCCCATCACAGTTTTCTCTTTGAAAAAGGAACAGTTGACCATGAGGTTTATTCCAGAGAATGCATCCCTGATCTGCGCTGTAGGTTCTTTACCTTAATGTTTGGATACAGGGGAATGAGATGTTGATTAGTTCATCTTGACAATTAGAAGATGCAAGTCTTTTTTTGTTCGGGATGTTTAAAACATCCAAGAAGGAGAGAAACAATAGGCTTCCCGAAAGAGATGGATCTGAGTTGAGTTCAGAAAGATGAGAAAGGGTGAGCAGACAAAGAACATGGAGCTGGTATTTGAAACCTAGGGCTCAGCAGGTGCAAACCAGAGAAGTGAGGGACCAGGGTGTACTCAGAAAAGAAGTTCTGAAGTGTGGAAACACTGAAAGTAGTTCAATAGGACCAGAGCACAGAGTAAAGCGGTGGGGGGTGGGCCTGAAGAGGTGGGCAGAAGCCAGAGGTTGAAAGACTTCAGATAATACCTCAAGGACTTTGAGATTTATTTGGAGGCAAATGAGGTGCCAACTGAAGGTTGAAAGCAAGAAAGTCACAAGGTTAGCTTTTATTATGGAATTATTGTTGTGGAGGGTGGTGGCCTACCTGTAGGGGGGAGAAGATCTGGGGAATGATAATTCTAGGTATATGTACTTGACAAAAACTCTCACATATGTGTCAGACACACAAAGAGATTTATTACAGCCTTCTTTGCAATAGCAAAGAATTAGAAACAACCTAAATACTAATCATTAAAGGATTGAATATGGAGGCAGAGTCACATAAATACACGAATTACCACAACTAAATGGCATGAATGTGATCTTTATATATTAACATAAATTGACCTTAAAGTCATGAAGTTGAGTGGACAAGCAAGCTGAAAGCAAAATTTCCAGTATGATATCATTTATGTAATTTAAAAACGACTGGAAGTTTATATACCAATCTCATCATCATGGTCGCTTTTGGGGAGGAGCAAGGAAGGAAATAGAATTGGAAAAGAGTGATGAATAAAAGAGATTTCAGCTTTATCTAAAACGCTTTTTATGATTTTCAAGGAACATATAGGAATATAATACTTGTGTTCTTTCCCCAAGGTTATGTTTAGGGGGAAAAAGCGACTGATAGTACATATGACACAATATTAATAGGTATTAATTGTGGCTTGTGAGTAAGTATGTTAATTCGATTATACTGTGTATCCTTCTATACGTGAAAAAAATTCTCTTTCTCCTTTTAAGTAAAAAATGCATGTGTGTGCATGTGCACCTGCACAGTAGCCAGAGAAGTGCGAATACCCACGGAGCAGTGGTGGTCAAATTAAGGCATATGGACGAATCAAGATGAATTCTTAACTTGGTTGTGATCCTCCTATAACATCTTGATTTTTGTAGGATCATAGAATTCCAGGATTGGAAGAAATAGTAGATGGCTACTGGTCATCGAGTTCAGCTTCCCAACCATAGGATGGCTCCCCCCTTTCCACTAAGATCACCATGATAAACCAGCAACATTTTTGTATGTATTGTCCATTGATGAATATGCTCAGAGCAGCAGTAAGCATTTATTTCTATTCATTCAGCCAATAGTGAGGGGGGGGCATAGGTTTTTTTTTGTTGTTGTTGTTTATTTTGTTTGTTTGTTTTTGAGGTCCCAGGGCTGGAGATTGAACCTAGGACCTCGTATGCAGGAAGCTGGCGCTCAACCACTGAGCCACATTGGCTCCCCTGAATTGGTTTTTTCATTTGTTTGCTTGTTGTTTGTTTTTTTGTTTTTTGTCTTTTTTTAGGAGGCACCAGGGACCAAACCAGGACCTCCTATGTGGGAAGCAGGTGCTCAACTGTTTGAGCCACATCCGCTCCGCAAGGTTTTTTTGAATGAATGTAAAGCTGTAGAGGAAATGGGCACCTCCTTTGCCAACCAGGAGCTTCCAGTCTAATAAGGAAGGCAAGACATCAGATACCCAGTTAATACACACAGATACCCAATACCCAAGGTAGAACACAACCAGTTTCATAGTCAAACCACAACAATTACTTATTTGTGGTCATATAAATTGCCGTAGAGATCTGCACTTGGCAGATATCATCTTCAACAAGGAATCAGCAAGTCTTTTATGAAAAAGTGGAATTTGAATTGGACCTTAAAGGATGGGTGAGTTTGGTGGGAAATGGGCATCCCTGGGGACTGTAGAGTGGAACAAAGGC
Organism: Cabassous unicinctus; assembly: GCA_029593785.1. Taxonomy (NCBI): domain Eukaryota; kingdom Metazoa; phylum Chordata; class Mammalia; order Cingulata; family Chlamyphoridae; genus Cabassous; species Cabassous unicinctus. The sequence goes on along the minus strand of JAQZBX010025887.1, from coordinate 11,282 downwards.
AAACACAAGGAGACTTGGGAAGAGGGAGGACCTTAACTATGTATCTAAACACATGAAGAAATATGGTTGGGAAAAAAATGCAAAACTGGGTTGGGGTCAAGCTATAGCAGTCTCAGGGATCTGGGCTTTATTCAGGAAACAAAAGCAATGCCTACACCCTTTATTTTGAAACGTGATGGCCAAATACTTTCTATTTTATGTTTTAGTCTTTCCAAATAAAAATTGCTAATTCCTCCTTATTGGCTAGATCACCAATGGTGGCTGCTGACTTCACTACATTCTATTGGCAGGTGGGGAATGGGGCATAAATCATGGTTGTGTAGGAGCAGGTGATTGACAGAGCTTTGCTTTTGGTAATGAGGTGTCTGCAGCTGAGACCGGTGCTCACAGCTTGCCCACCTCCCCACACTCTCACCCATCAGCTACACTTACCCTTAATAACATTTTTTAAGTAATCAAGAATTCATTTGTTTATCAGCTCTTTTTATTAACTGAATCATATTATTGATTATTGCTTTTGATTTGCACTCACCAATCCCTTCTATTCTCAGAGAAAGGATTTTTTTTTTTCTGGTTGGTTTTTCAGAATTTATCCTGTTTCTTGGGTCTTTGAATAGAGAGCCATCTTGATTTAACAATTGTAATGACACTATATGATTGGAATGCGATAGAAAAACCAAACAATTTGAGGATGAACTCAACAAAATTACCACAGAGCCACAGCTTTCTTTGGTTAGCTCAAAGGAAAAGGATAGAAGCAGAGATTCTATTATTTTAGGAGAACATAGAGCTAGCCCTATCTCTTTGGGTGGCCTGTGGATTTTCATTAATTTGGGTTACTATTTCAGTTACCGTTCTATCACAGATGTGTCTTAATAACTAACTTGTGAATATTTGAAAACTTTAAAGTGCTTGAAAGACTTTGATATCATTTTTATCACTAAGATTATCAAATTTATATATTCTTCCAAAGCTATTGTGAAGAAAGCTATAAGAATGTTTATAGCATCTTTCACTTGAATATCAGCATTGCTGGGAAATGTCTGTGCTTTCATCCTATCTGATTGCCTAGCAGTTTCAAAGAGCTCCCAATTAAAACATTGTGCATTGGTGTTCTTGGAACTTGGGGAAGGGGACAGAACATGCGAAAGCAGCACAATCCTTATTCAGGGGATATTGAACATCAGCCCCAAATCTCCTAAAGTATTTGGACCCAAAAATTTGAGTGAAAAAAGGAAGTGTAAACCAGTCAAAGTTTCAGTTAGGAAGTTGCACTGTGAAGTTGTAACCCACAACTCTTTGTTTACATATAAAGACAAACTTTTAATAACTAATTAATTTCAGTCAAGACCCTTACTAAGAGGTGCACTTCCAGACAAGTTGCACTGTGTTTAGCAGATGATCTGTTGGCTGAGAGGAGCAGAATTTTATAGCACGTTACCCTTTTATTTCTGAAACAGACTATGTTATTTGAGAAGGTCTAGATAAATTGCATATTTAGATACATATTTGAACGTTTTTCCAATTGTTTTGACGTTTCATCAAAAAATTTCTATCACTTTTCCTAAGAACAAGTTAAAGTGATAATTTTGTTAATTAAAAGTTAATTAGTTAAAAAATTGGAGGTGTATCTTGAATTTCCAATCAACTACTATCCCGGAGGGAACAAAGGATGCAAAGCCACGAGCTACAGTGCACAAAAGCAAAGCACCACCTAGTGGCCAAAATGAGTAACTGTATGCACACAATCCAAATGCTTATAAAAGCAGAACCGTCAAAGCACCGGATAGAGACTGGATGCCATGTGTTCACTCTTCCACCAGCCTCAGTGTCACTACCACATGCAAACAGAGAGTAACTTGTCAGTAATTAGTCTCAAGACTTACTCCCATCTCCTTTCTTTGGGTTTTGTGTTTTATGCACTTTCCCCTATGTTTTTAAATGACCTGATAATCACATTAGGTCGTCAATGACTGATCATTGACGTAAAAGTTTTCCCCCAAAGATATATTTGAATTTTGCAATACAAAACTCCACCAATCAATAGAGGGATCTTATGAGTTAGCAGATCTGTAGCTATTTTTGATAAAGGAAAACTCCTCAACCATTTAAAATAATTGACCAACTATTCATGGCATAAGATTTTCCCTGATTGGATGGGGCGGTCATTAGAAAATCACTTGGAAATACCACCCAGGCATTAAAATTGCTGAGTGTTGGTACTTTCCTCTTGCTTACAAGGGTAATACATGTAAAGCAGAACACTACAAAGTTAGGTTGATGTATGTTGGCATCATGTGTCATTTCCTATTCTCCCTAAATTTGGGGGGGGGGGGGTCTTTATATCCAGAACATTACTAAGAGTTAAGAGATGGCTGATGCCTTTTATGAAGAAGAGACAAATTTCCTGAGAGCATATCAGACAAGTACGTTAGAAAGTTTTTTCAGACCTACATTTCTGTCCCCTACCTGACATACAACCCGCTCACTCAGGATGTACCTGTGTCCACCACTCAGCAGTTCCATCCTCATCACAAAAGGAATCTTTACCAGTTGCTAAGAAAATAGCGTCCACAAAATAGATGTCCACAATAGTGGAACCGTTAAATCAAATACAGCACATCTCCATGCTGCACAAACAGCACCAAAAATTAAATGTCTAAGAAAACTTAATGACATAGAAGAATGCTTCCAATATACTCTGATGAGCTATTTAAAAATCCTCATAATCTTGTGTTTAAAATGATCTCAAGTTTTTAAAAAAGTAAAACAATTTTTTATGTGCCTCAACAATTCTGGAATGATGTAAAGTCATTATGAGTAGTGGTTATCTGTGGGTGGTAGGATTGGGGATAAGTTTTAGTTTATTATTTAGTCTCACCTGTCTTCCAAAATTTCAGCTACTATTTGTGCCAGATTGCATTAATGTCCCAATTTTTCACCTGTCCCTCTATCCATGCCCGTTGCTGTGAGATTCTATAGTTCTCCCAATAAAATATGGACTACTTTCCCCATCCTTTCCCTTTGGGTTCTGCCTTGTGACTTGCTTTGGACAATTGAATGTGAGTGGGCATGTCAAGAGGTTTCTAAAATACTCTTGTGTTTGGGCTTGCTCTCTTCTGCCTCTGTTCTCTCCAGGAGAAGACTGGCCTAAGTTAGCCTCCTGATCAGAAGAGGAGGATGAAATACATGTGGAAAAGAGTTGAGACCCTGAGCCTCACCTCGCTGTCTCCTGCTTACCTACCTTCATTGCTGCTGTCAAGATTCTTGGGGTTGCTTGTTATGCAGCATTATTGCAGCAATAGCTAGCCAATTCACTAATATTAGAAGAAAACCACTATATGTATGATTCAAAGTACTGTCCAGTTGAATTGTGAAGTAGAACAGAGAGACCCAAGGATGGAACAGATTTCTCCTTGCGGTAACTCATGTCCAAAAAAGTGCCTTTTGCTCATTCTCAAGTGTTTCCTTCTGATTCAGTTTTCACAGACATTTCCTTAGATGATGAGATCTTAAACACACTTTGAAATCTGTATTCCAGATGTGTAGAGATTGCTAGGATTATGGTCAACTCAATTCCTTTACATGCCATACCCTTTGTTTTTCCTGAGATTCATTGTTAGAAAGGAAATTTATCAGTAAGATATTTGTTGTCAAAGAAGACACTATATTGTTTTATAATTTCCAAGTTTCAGTTTCTAACCTCCTCATTCTCTTCCTCTCTATCCATCTTTCCCTTCATCCCTGGCTGGGATGGTTTTCTTTATTATGACAGTATAACAACACAAAGGGGTAATAATGCTAGAGTGGGTCTTTTCAAGAACCATACCTCTGAAACAACTCAATTTAGCTCAGAACTCTTTCACTCCTTTTTTTTTTCCCCTAACGGGATTAATTTCATAGAGACCCAGCACCTTTATGTGACCACATTGAGCAGCCAAGCTGTGTGCAACAAATCCAGTTGCCTCTCCACTTGCCCACTCTACCTCCACCCCAGGCCCACCAAGCCTGTGCTGGTTTGGGCATGAGAAAAGCTTGAAATGAATGTGAGATTCAAGTTTAAAAAAAAACAACAACTTGAGTACACTTTAAGACCTAAAATGAAATTGCTTTAATAAGTTCAAATGTCATTAAGGAAGAATAAAAACCAGTAGGAACAGAGAGTTTGACAAAATGGTCATCCCGGGCACTTCCCTGGCCCACCATGTCTTTCCTGTCCCTTTCTGCATGTCTCAGCTATGACCCTACTGGTTTTGTGGTCTAGTCACTTTCAGAAATTAAACAATCTGCTGTCAGGCATACTTCCATCCTGTAGAAGAGGGTTTAGGCACCCAAGTCAAATTGAAAAGGGATGGTAGATGCTTCACACACTTTGTGTTGTGTGAAGAATTACTAATTATTTTAGTAATTCTGAATCCTCTTGTATTAATGTGTGTGTGTGTGTGTGTGTGTGTGTGTGTGTCTGTGGGGCAAGGGGGGAGAGCTTGCCCCAATTCCCCTGAAATGGTGCCGCAGAGACCTTTAAACCTAGAAGGGGAGCTTCTGTGCCCCCTGAGTTCTCAGCAGTGGGCTGTGGTAGTTAATTCCAGGCAAACAAGCAGCTCTCACGGACCACCTCCCAGTGGCCTGTTCGGAATATGTGAAGAGACGACTCAGCCAGGGACACTGCATCCCAGGGCTTCAGCCACACCCCCTCTCACTGCCCACCCAGCTGCTGGCATCCACCCACCTGTTCGGACTTGCTTTGATTCCTACTGCTGCACCACTATTCATAATGAAAAAACTGCTAAGGTGTCTGCACCAGGTACTTTATCTACTTTTTATCATTGAATTCTCACTATAGTTCAAAGCTTGATTAGTCGGTTCCACAGACACAGGGTCTCTGGCTTTGCGCCCTTTCCTCCACCCCCTCCAGGGTCAGAGTTCTCATGTTTACCTTCTGACCCCGTGCCCCTCCGTGGAAAGCTAAGGCCTTCACAGCCATACCCTGCCCAGAAACCCAGAGCCACCCCCATCTTTACCTGTCAGACCAGAAGTGATTTTCCAGAACCAGTTACAATGGTTTACAACTACGATATTCAGATTTCCTGTTGACAACAGCATAGCAGACCATTTTTTCAAAGTAAGATGAGATTCATTGCCTTGTGTTATAGGCAAACAGTCTCCCACTTTGGTGGCTTTTTCACCATCTGTTAACCTAGGACTCTCCTTTGATGAGGCTCTTTGTAGCTTTCTCCACGTATTTCCATACTTCTCTCCAGTGATTTGGTTTCCTGGTTGGTCTCAACTGTAGATTACACTCAGAGGGCCCTTGGAACTGCCAGAGTGGACCATAGGAACTAGCCATTTTTGTAGCTCAAAACACCAAATATCAGCAGGTTCGCATACTTTAACCTAACTCCTCACACTTACCAAACCAAAGAGAAATTGCAGTGGCAGTTTTACTTTATGTGAAATCAACCATTGTACATTTCATCAGAACTGTATCAGAAGACTCAATATTTCAGTATTTTAATAAATCTATGAATCTAATGAAAGTTTTTTTTTGTCTTTCCCAAATCACCCCAGATTTTCACCCCAGTAGTGTGTGCCCTGTCTTCATGTGGCATACTGGAATTTTTTTTTTCCGCAAAGTCAATCACAGCTATGTCTGTTTAGCAGAATTAACTGTGAACAGTCATATATCACATTAAATCTGATTGCGTGCTGATTTGAAAAGTCAATGAAAGAAATACTATTAAGCTTTCTTAAGTAAATGCTAACCCCAGAGAAACTAATTCAGGAACGTATTCATGGTCTTGTTCATTTGAGAAAACGTATAATAATCATTGTTCGAAAAAAGCTGCTTTTATTTACTTTAGGTGTAATCAATTTGAAGAAATTTAAGTTTTGAGAGAGAATAGAGTTTACGCTTTCAGGGAAAAATTTCTTTGGACATGGTTAGTTCTTTTTAAATGTTACTCAGCTTCACATTCCAAGGGAGCACCTTGTGCTGTTTGCTCCTCTCCAAATCTAACCTGAAGCCCTTTTACTGGTTAACATTACCTATCCTAAAATCTGCAACCTCAGAGTGCTAGCAAGATAAAACCTATAAAACCCAAACCATAAGATGCAATTTTTTGTACATTTTCTCAGTTCTAGCCCAGCAAAAATATTCCTCACTCTACCATCCTTCCTGAGAGCCTTTGCTTTGTGGGATTTTATGACTTTTCACAGGGTAAGGAAAAGATTCTGGAATTACCTTGTGTCTCAGGCTCTCGATGGCCTACAGTTTGCCCAGGAGTGAATTGCTTTAAAAGTTCTGTGTTTGTTTCAAAGGACAGTAGACGCAAAAGGGCCATCTTTAAAGTGAGTGGCTACAGACCACCCTTTGCTTTTGCCAGGGAATGAAAGCACAGCCTCTCCAGTTCTAACGGTTTGCAGTAATTCAGTGTGAAAAACTAAATATAGAATACTTTTGTTAAAATCAGATTAGACTAATTCTATATGAAGTGCTTTAATGAAAAATGTTTAATGGTTGAAATACTATAACACTGGAGTTGAAGTGCAGGTGCAAGAATGATATTCTACACTCCCTAGAGAGTACACCAGTACAATCTGTGAAATATCAATTAAAGTTTATAGTTGTCTGGGCTGACCAAATGTCTTTTTCATGGGAAATTTTCATTCTCTTATGAAATAATCATTCTGAGTTAAAATATGTGCTGAATTATGTGGGCATTCTGAGTTATTAAGAAATGGATTTCTTTTACAAGCAAGCTGTAAGCATTCTCTGCTGTTTTTATGAGGTCATCGACATGACTTTTAAATGGGGCTCCAGGCCAACTCTGATTCTCACATCAGTTCATTAATTCACACAGCTGTCTCTGAAAACTACAAGAATAATATATACTGCAGACAGAGGGCCAGAGAGGGGGTGGGGGTGAGATTTCAAGGCTGTATTTCAATCAGGAGATCCTGCTGACATCATAAACTATGAGAAGACAGCTTAAGCTGTTTGGGGAACAGCAGCAGCCCCCCTGATGGAAATATGGCTGGTTTAATTGATTCTTTTTAGTTTCAGAATATACAGAGCAGGGATACCCAGTCGTTTTTATTTTGAGCAAAGTCAGAACATTAAAGGCAGGCACTGCAGGAATGCATTAGCAAGGAAACCCAAGCAGCGACCTAAGGTGTGGGGATGGATTTGATTGTGTTGATGATATATGAGCAGTCGCACTGACATAAGAAGGGAATGGGCAGAGTTCCCCCCACCATGATTGTGTTTTTTAGGCGACTGTGAACTCTAGGAAGAGTTTTTCAAATGAAATGTGACAAGCATGATAAGATTGTATCAAGAGTGAGGGATTGGGAGAACCAAATCCTATGAAGAATGGTCCTCACTCTCTCACCACTTCCTGATTCATAGCAAACATTGACCACGGAGGACCAGAAATATCCTGAGATGGGGGTTAAAACTCTTTTTCTCACTTGGTCAGAAAGGGGAATTACTAATGTGTGCATTAAATGCTCATTCTTGTATGAGCCCACATTTGAGAGGTTTTGATACCAAACTGGATCTGGAGGTGTTTCAGTTTCTTAGCTGCTAAGACAAATACCATACAATGAGTTGGCAGAACAACAGGAATTAACTTATTGACTCACGGTTTCAGAGGCAGAAGTTTTGCCTCCTCCCAGGGTTGGTAATTTCTGGCTATCGGGCAATCTTTGGGGTTCTTTGCTTTTCTGTCACATGGCAGCATCTTCTCTTCTTTCTTCTGGGTTCCACTGACTTCCAGCTTCTGGCTGGCGCCCCACCACAGCTTCTCTCTGACTTTTACTCTGTTTATAAAGGACTCCAATAATCCAGATTAAAGTCCAACCTCATTCAGTTGGGCCACATCTTAACTGATGTAACATGTTGAAGAGATCTTTTTTACACCCACCAGAATGCTGACCAAGACCAAGTACATGTCCAAATTGGGGTACATAATTCAGTCCACAATGGGAGGCCACTTATGTACCACTAACATTTATAAGAATGTCCTGTTTACTGATGTCTCATTCAGCATTAATATGGTTTGTTTTTTTTTAGATTATACTCTGCAGTTTTATATTCTTTAAGTTCCAGATTTGGTTCATTTGCCTTGGGAAGGTGATATAAACCTCGCTGAGAGTAATTTCAGTTTTACCAGTACAACCAGCCAAGTTTTTATGTCTTTGGATGGGGGAAAGTTTTATGAAATGTGACATTTTAAGATGTGCTCTTCAGTAACTCTCCATTAAAACATTGACACCTGTGTACATGTGGAAATTGGAGATTTGGCTGCCCTTATCTCATTTGTGTATACAAATGTCTTTCTGTACATGTGAATTGACGCTGTGCATGAAAAACAGATGTGTCCTTAAAGAGTATAAAACTGCTAATGCACAGGAAGGAGTAAAGAAATTAAAATTTGTTAAAGAGATCAGAGTTGAGTCTCCTGTAGTCCTCCCTTACTTTAATGTTTTTGTGTATTTTTTTCAGTCACCTCCCGTTTCTAATGACTTTGTAGGCCAATGCTGTGGATTTTTCTCATGGAATCTTGAAAATACATAAAAGCTTTGAATGTTGGGCAGGAGCCCCCACAGACAGACTGCAAGCTCCAAGCATTGCCTGAGAGGCTCCCAAGATGGGAGCGACAGCTCCCAGCCCCACTCCCAGGTCTGGGGCCCAGCCTCCAGGGCCTCCACCTCTGCTCTGTGGATGATGATCCGGTTTGGGATCATTCTGAAGCACTTCCTCATCAAGAAAAGATTGAGAGCCCCTCAGGGAGTGCATTGGAGCCTTTAAGAAGGCAGTTCCGCCTTTGATAGCCTCACTTTGAGAAATCCAAGTTTAGTTAAATAGCTTGTCATTTGATTACAAACAGAAATTTTGCATTACTTTTGTGTAAATAAGGGGGATATAGCCTTAACCTTTTCAAGGTTTTTCGTTTGTCAAAAAGAATGGTCTTTAATTTGCATGCTGTAGTTGGCTGGCTGACGCGGTAATGACAGGCCACCCTTAGTGAATACTGGACAGTTCTAAGTAAGAAGGAATGAAATTATAGAGAGCAGAAACTAAGAAAGAGTATTTAGTGCTAGTAAGAACTGGGATGTTCAGCAGCCAATGTTTGGAGAGTTGGTTAAAATCAGAAACGGATCAGGCTAGACTTTTGAGGAATAAGAACTCTAGAGTTAATAGTTGGCAGTTTACTATTAATTTTATGAATTTTTTCCAGTAGATGGGTCCTATTTTTTTTCTTATAGTTACTTAATTTTATTTTTTATAATGATTAGTTTCTTTTATTTGTTCATAGCCACACTCATTAATTGTGTTGTTGTATCCGAGTCTTCTAAGTTGTATATTTCCCAATTACTTCTCAGGTTATTGTTTGTACTATGTAATTTGCATCTGCAAGCACCTAGTAGCAGCAAAACCTGAATGTCAAAGTGACAAAGAAGATATCTTAAGAATTCCTTTGGGTCTTTTGTATGTTTTCCCAATAAACAGAGCTAGTATTTTCCCTGATAAATAAAAGTTGAAGGTATTAAAAGTACATAATTTTCTGGTGAGAATATGTAATGTTGTTTTGTAAATTAAATATATATATTCATATGTATACATATGTATATGTAAATTTTTTTTAAGGTTGGAAGCCCTGCTTTTTGCCCCATGGAAATACATTCTTATTTACAAATAGAAAACTGCTCTGGAAGGGAGAGTTTAAACATTGAATAAATTCATACGGTGAATCATTGCCATTTCACCTATTTTAAGTATAATGAATCATTCTAAGCCTGATTTCAAATATTTCTCATGTAAGCAAATAATCTAAAGCTCTTTTGAAACTAGTAACTTTTCCTAATGGTAGGCCTGTCCTTCTGCAATTAGATTGCATTTATTTATTTATTTTAGTGGTATCTTTTATTTCACTGTTTACTTCAAAGTTGTTTTAAAACTAAGGACACAGGAAAACAAAGCCTAGAAATGGACTGGCTGTGTGTTCATAGAAATACAAACACCACATAGTATGTGATAGTAGGGCTGCTCTGAAGAAAATTACAAAGAATTGGAATTACAAAATCAAGTGGTTATCTTATGAAGTTCTAGAAAAATAGATTTTTTAACATTCAAATGCAAGTTTAAATATTTCCCCTTCAACTGTCATTCTAGCAAAACTAATTTGGCAGCACAAAGGAGAAAAAAAAAAAGGAAAAAACAAAGACACAAATCTAATAAAAATACAGGTCAGCATCAAAGGTCAACCCAAGGTGAGAGGTGAGAGCCCGAGCATCACAGAAGCTGAGGAGACAGGGACTTGGACCATGTACTTGGTGCCATATCGACATGCTTGAGGCACCACGATGAACAAACGGCAGGAATCAGAAGCCCCTCTTGCTGCAGTCTCAGAGGGGAGCATGCTTGGTAGGCCTTGCTGTCATTCTTCAAAGGTCTGAGCTGCACTTTAGGCCACTTAAGGCCATTTTTTTTAGTGACACATCTCTTTGATTCTTTCTTAGAAACTAACAGGCCAGTTCAGATAATCCCATTACTTTTTTAAAAGGAATTTTTATTCCTAAAGTTATTTATCCTCAGGAGCACCTGGAAATTGTTCTTCAGCCGCTGAAGGTGGGCTCAGCTGATCAGGTATCTGGGATTGTGATTCTGTGGTGAACTTGGTGGTTGGGCCAATATTCAACTCTCAGGAGCAATTGGATTTCAGCCTCCCCCGCCACAGTCTCCCCATTCCCTTTGTCATCTAGTGTTTTCATGTGCACCCCTCACTGTTTCCTGGGTCCAGTATTGAGCAGTGGTTAAAAGCATGGACTCTGGTTTCAGTCAGACCTTGGTCTGAAACTTGGTTCTGCTACTTAAACATTAAGTGGGAATAACTGTTTCCTCATCTATAAAATGGGCGTACTAATGGGCACTCTACCTCATGAATGGTTGTGGGGGTTAGAATGACACAGTGTATGTAAAATGCCTGGGAGTGCCTGCACATGGTGGGGACTCAATATGAGTTCCCTTCTGTTCTCCACACCTGAACCTATTTCTTCATTTTCCTTCTCCCTGGTGTCATCTCAAAGATATCACAGTGGAAGAAATATAACAAGGACCGACACATAGATTTCAATAACAGATAAAGCTGAGTTTCAGGGAAGTTATACAACTTTCCTGAAATGATAGAATAAATGGCAGGGAAGCGGATATGGTTCAAGTGGTTGGGCATCTGTCTACCATACGGGAGGACCCGGGTTCGATCCCCGGGACCTACTGG